>PVJI01020925.1:0-28033 GCA_004026765.1 Micronycteris hirsuta | reverse complement strand
TAAGACTGAGATCCCACACCCCTGCCTCTTCATTAAGGACACAACCTACTCCAGGTCACTCTGCTCCCGCGCAGCTCCTACCAGCCTGCACCCCTGACCCAGACTTGAGCGCCTCACAGCCTCTGCTTTCCAGTGGTTCCTGTACCCCTCCTTCCCTAACCCCCTCACTTTGTTTGTATTCACTTTCTTCTATAGATCTTCTTAGATTGTTCCAGTGTATATAGGCACTAAGCCTTTCAGTAACACATACACACACTAGTAAATGGTTTCATTTGCCATGAGAATGAATATTAGGACATTACAATGGAAAAATTAAGGAAGCAAATGTTTAAAAATGCTTGCTGCCCACTTCCATGCCCATTACTAAAGCACTGTCTCTCCCTCCTATTCCAGATCTCTCTTCTCCAATACCTCGCATACAGTGCGGATGGCTCTATTGCAAATTATATTTGTCCAACACTTTTGCACTTTTATTTTCTAATAATTCTACAAAGCCCATTCACTTGTACAGACATCTGAAATTATTCCTTCATTAAATAATAATTTACCTACATAATATTAATATGCATATGCTCTTCTATACATGTATTATCTTATTTGATCAGCAATATAGCATTTTTTTAAATAATTACTTTATTGTTGTTCAATTACAGTTGTCTGCATCCTCTCCCCTTCCCTCCCCAATATAGCATTTTAAAGGTCTTCTTTTAAGGGCTAAAAAAATGAGTGCATCATATGATAAATAACCAGCACCAACTATTGGTTTTATCATAGAGTGGCATAAATTAACACATTGTTATTATGTACATTTGTACATGCCTTCTTCACATTCACTCTGGAAATAGGTTTTATTGAAGTACTCTATAAATCTGGTTTTCCCAAGAATAACTCCTGGCTTCTGTGGGTGTCACAGTGTCTTCTCCCTGGAGGGTGAAAACCCTGATCATCTCATCAGTGTCAGCCGTGAATAATTCTACCACCTCTCCAGGAGGTTACGTGCTTTCGAATTTTTCATTGGCCTGTGAAACATTTATTATATTCTGAGAACTCATTAAGCATGGTATAACACATGGGAAAGACGCAGCCCCTATCCAGTACGCTCTTCATCAAAATAGCACAAGCAACCAAATAAAAATAGTGCGTCACAAAGATTGCTTTCAATTTCCTTCATTTCTTTTTAGGATTATGATGTCATTTTTCAAAAACCATGTCCGGGGGCTCCGATCTAAGCAGAGCCTGTGGTCATACGAGATTAGAGGATGGTTCACCAAAGAAATGAGTTTTGAGTAAGACCCACTGAAGCAGAATTGGGCCATACATCAGAAGAAATGCTGAAATGGAGCTTAGCATTAAAGAACGGAAACACCCACTTCTCAGGCAGAAGCATCCACGATAAAACTCTAACTTTGGAGTAAAGAAATGTTTAAGTTCCTGATCCTTGCTCTTAACAGTGATGAAGTCTGAGGCCTCAGGCAAGTGATTTCACCTCTTCGTACTTCTGTTTCCCCAGGTGTGAGAAAGGGGTGACCTTTCTGTTCTGTGCTGCTCACAGAGAGGATGGGAGTGCATAGAATAAGATACACAGTGAGCATTCTGAGATCTTGGTCGCAGGGTCCTGCTGCTCGGCTGACGCTGAACAACAAAGCAGCCAGAATCTGGCACAGGCCCCAGTCTTGGGCTCGTGTTCAGCACATGGGGAGAGCAATGCCCCCTTTACTTCTCATCTAGATCCTCCTCCAGCCCAGGGAGGTGATCGCCCTGCAGCAGTGGTTCTGCGCCTCCTGGAGGGGAGGCTGAGGTCTGCGCAATACCATGTAGCCAGCGGAGCCACTGCTTGTCTGAGGCCATGTGTGCAAGATGGTCATACGTCAAGGGACCCGGCCATTTATCTCTACTCCAAATTATACTTATTAGCATTTACACTGGGCTTAATCATTTACCAACACTGTATTATTTCACCGGGCTGTCGCGGAACCCCAAGCGCCATCCTTCAAGAGCTGCAGAGACTAGGAGGTTGGAGTCTGGAGACAGGCAGCCCTGGGTGTGAATTCCAGCTTAGGCACTCACCAGCTCTGTGACCTGGAGCAGCACGCCACGTCTCTCGGCTCTAAATCTCTATCTACAACACTCGGGTCATGAAAAGTGATCTAATAGGGCACTATGAACATTAACTATGAGTTCAAAGAAGGAGCTTAGTGCAGGTGCCTGGCTCACCGTAAGCACTCTGTAAATGCTGGCTGTGCTTTTACTATTATTCTGAAAGCTACTTTTAGAGCAGTTTTAGATTCACAGCAAAATTCATGGGAAAATACACAAATTTTCCCTGTATGCCCTGCCTCCTACCCCCCACACACAGCTTCCCCCTCACCAACATCCCCCACCAGAGTGGTATGCTTGTTACAACTGACGAACCTACATTAGCACATCATTGATCCATAGTTTACATCAAAGTTCACTCTTGGTATATATTCTGTGGGTTTGGACATATGACATGTATCCATCATAGTATCGTCCAAAGTATTTTAACTGCCCTAAATTTTTTCTCTGCTCTACCTATTCATTCCTGACTCCCCTGAAGTGGGTAACCAATGATCCTTTCACTGATCCCACAATTTTGCCTATTCTAGAATGCCATCTGCTTTGAGTCCTACGTTATGTAGACTATTTCATTCAGTAATATGCATTTAAGGTTCCTCCTTGTCTTTTAATGGATTGATAGCTCATTTTTTTAAATGCTGAATAATATTTCATTGTCTGAATATGTCGCCTGGCTATGTTTTTAATGCAGGTGTTAAACAAACACAGAAAGGTTATGTAATATAACCAATACCCTACAGTCAGTGAGCAACAAATCAGGACTCCAGCTTGGAATTCTCTCATCAGCATCCACCTGCAGTCCAGCTTCAGGTGAGCCCAGGTAGCTGGCAAACTCACTAGGGCATGCTAAATGCAAGTTCCATTTTCAGAAAGTGGTCAGTAGACCTTGTATTTTTTGTTATTGGAAAGAAATTTGTATTCCCCTTGAGCAGAGAGAGAGCCTCCCCTTGGGCCACAGATGGGTCCAGGGCCTGTGAAGGAAGAGGGAGGGCAGTGATGGGAAGCGCCCCACTCTCTCCCGTCTGCCAGAGCAGAGCTGCTCCAACTCATACTCTAATACAGTGGGTCTGGGGTGGGGCCTGAAATTCTGCATTTCTAATAAAATTCCAGGTGATTCCAGGCTGCTGGTCCACAGACCACACTTTGAGAAGGAAGAAGCTAGCCTATTGTGCTCTCTTGGGAGAAAACTGAAAATGATTTTATAATTCATCTGACAGTTCTTTATTGAGTCTCCATCACATGCTAAGTACTAGAGATCCAGGGAGGGAGCCAAAGTTGCTAGGATCTGTGCCTCAAGGATTGTACATTCTAGAAAAGAGGACAATTAACAAACAGATAAAATAGAAACAAACTGCAATAAATGTTACAAAGGATAGAAATAGGGCCTGAGACACATAGTAAAATGAAGATGTTCTTTAGACCACTCAAGGAAGACCTCTCTGAGAAGGTATCATTTAACCTGAGATTTGAAGGGTGAGACACCAGCTCTGCAAAAAAGCAGAAGAGGAACATTCTATGCTAACACATTCGTGGCATCCCTAAAATGGCAAAAGAGGAGAAAAGGAAGTTTGAATTTCATTTTAATGCATTCATTCTGTGGTGAAGAATGGATTCTAGGGGAGAAAAATGGCAACAAGGAAACTTGCCAAAGGCCATCGCAGGAGTCTGGAAAGAGATGACGAATTTTGGGCATTTAGTGCTGAAGTAAAGCATGAAAGTTGGCCTTGCAGGAGAGGGTTAAGCCTGGGCAAACAACCCAGAGTTTTCCATCTCTGTACTCAGCGTTAAGTCAGTCCATTCGCCAGACAACAACAAAGACCCCACAAAGAAAAATTACGCCCACACTACAGAAGGGTTGCCCTTGGGGGTAGAAGGAAACACACCACCTTAGCAGGAAGACTCCCCAGGTGGCAGCAATGATGTTGAAATTAAGACAATGTTCCCAAGCTCCAGCGCTGTGCTGTCCAGCATGGTAGCCACTAGCTATGTGTCTATTTAAATATAAATCAATAAAAATTAAATAAAGTTAAATTTCTTTTTTTTAAGATTTTATTTATTTACTTTCAGAGAGAAGGGAAGGAAGGGAGAAAGAGAGGGAGAGAAACATCAATGTGTAAGAGATACATCAAAGCGTTGCCTCTCACATGCCCCCAGCTGATGACCTGGCCCACATGTGCCCTCCCTGGGAATGAACCATTGACCTTTTGGTTCACAGGCCAGGCCAGCGCCTAACCCACTGAGCCACACCAGCCGGGGCAAATAAAATTAAACTTCAGTTTCTCAGTCTTACTAGTCATATTTCGATTGCTCAATAGCACTTACAGTTTGTGGTTACCATTTTGAACAAGAGAGACTCGCAGAACATTTCAATCATCATAGAAAGTTTTAAAGGACAGCACTGCCCTAGATGGCTAAGATGTGAGTTAAAATTAAGGAATGATGAAAGCTCATAGATATTCCCTGAAGCAATAATATTTGTTATTTCCCAGTATATGGACTGTATACAGGTAATGTAACCTAGGGTATATTTGCTAGGCAAGTAAGCAGGAGCAAAAATGTGTGATGGGGCTTCCATGGATAAGCTTTGAAAGAACAGGCACCACATAAAGACAAGGGAGTAAGAAATTAAGGGTGCTAGTTTAAGGATCATTACATTGCCAAATCTAAGGCACCTAGGCAGGAACTTAACTGAGGCCAAAATTAAAACAAAGATTTTGAGAGCTGAAAGTGGTAGAGGGATTTGAGATCTGGATGCTGGTCAGTAATGAATGCAGTAGCGGATGGAGTAGTGGGTAAGATAGAAAGTGAGTCCAGATGAGGAAACTCCATGGCCAGAGATCTTCAGGGGAGAAACAGTCTAAGTGATACTGAAGTCCAGCATGTAAGCCTTGCCCATGGTGGCTGCAATGGAGCTAGCGAAAGACTGTATTCAGGAACCATAGGACCAGGATTTGGTAAAGGTCATCAACAGGGATTGTCTTTAACTTTTTGTTATAAATATTTCAACCTTATATAAAAGTAGAAAAATAGTAAAATGAACCGCAATATACTCAACGACACATCGACAAATAGTAACTCATGGTCAGCCTTACTGATGTGGATTTTCATGTCACCAAGACATTGGAAAGTGGGATCAGGTGGTTTTAACAGAAAAAGGATGGTACATCCTCTTCCTCGAGGTCGACAGTAGCTACTAAGTAGAAGAGGCAAAATTCAAAAGAGGAACAGTGTTGATAGTCGCTCCTGCAAACACTGGAAAGCAGCTAACACAACGTCTGGCACATAGCAGAGACTCAATAAATAAGAAGACAAAGAGGCATGGACAGTGGAGAGAGCAAGAAATATCCTATTCTCTTGTCCCTACGTCTGTGGAGGATTTAAGCAACAGGAGACAGACACAATGAAAGAATAAACCCTTTGGAAAAGACTTCGAAATTTTAAAAATCTAGGTTGCAGTAATGGATACATTCCCCATAGATTATAATGGTAATAATCAGGCCAAGCCACATCACATTAATGCCATGTTAAGTGAAAACGACATGGCAGAGGTTACCTCTATTTGAAAATAAAACACAGCTACAAAGACCCATCTCCATTAACGTGACTCCAGCTGGCCTTCTGTCTCCCTTTGGCTGCCCCGTCCAGCTGCAGACTGTCTCAGCCTCACCTCAGCAATTTGTCCTTAATAAGCACAAAAAAACCCTCTTCCCGAGCCAGGGCACAGCAGCAAATACATGGCCCTGCAATGCCTCAAAATCCTTCAATGGTTTCTCATATTTCTTTCAATTTTAATAGAATTTTCAAGTGACAGAAGCCACGATCACATCAAAAGCTGCCTTCAAAGTTGGCCTCTTGGAGCATTTTTTGTCCTAAATGCAACAAGCAAAAGCGTGAACATTCATATTGCTATGTGTTTAAAGCAAGATTCTAAATCTGTCTTCCTTTTCCCAGAAAAAACACACACCAAAGTCTCCTGACACCACAGAAGTTCAATGTTTGGTTTCGTCAGACATTTTTCTGCTTCAATTTCAGTCTGCAAGTCCATTGAGCTGGTCGGGTGGGTACCACTAATACATGTGGTTTACATTAATGCTATTCATGATGTTTATCTTAACTCCACAGGAAGCAGCTCACCATATGGTATTCATGTTTGTGTATTGCTAAAAAACATTCAGAATCCCCATTTTTAAGAAGAATTCATCAATTGCAATGTAAATAAAACACATGCTTCTGCATTTGTTATGAAAAAGGTCATTTAGAATCGAAGTAGAAATACTACAACAGTACACTCAGAATTAAATGTTAACATCAAATGTCTTCCCAAGTCTGCACTGTGATTTGGGGATCAGCTGATATCTGCAAAACAAAACAGATGCTTAGAAAGGGGAATTTCAAGTGAGTAAGAGTTTGGTGGCTTCAAGGAGGATAGCGAGTGATTTAGTGCAAAAAGGGTAAATTTCCTCAGCACCTTCCTTACTGAGGACATTGTGCTCATCTCAGGCGGATACTAAGTGGTGCAGTAAAGCAGCAAATTAGAAGAATGTAAAGTCTTTAGTAGGAATTGCACGCAGGGGAAAAATGCCTCCTAATGCTCATATTTGTTTTCATGTAAATAATGTACACTCTCCCTAAAATCAGACTGGCACAGGCTTAAGTAAGACATCAAAATCCACAATAGATAATATACTGGACTCCAGACTAGCAGGGACACAGTTATGCTCCTATTTCGGTGCAAGTGTTGCAAGCAAATGAGAGAGATCTACTCAGTGCTGAAATCGAGCAGTTTCGGTCTTTTGCTCCCTCTCGTATTCTTGATAGGCACGTGTGTTCTTGTTCTCATTCTCTCTTTCTACCTCTCTCTGACTTCTTATTACACTAAATTGTATGCTAATTGCTTGAGTGATCCCAGATGATATCACTTCTATTTTAATTGGTATAACTGCTATTGTTATTCCTTCCCCATCCCTCTGTTTGTCGCCCTTGCAAGGATCCCAGAGCTCTCCCTGAAGTTAATCGGAGTCCCACACTCCCGCAGACGCCGGTCCGTCACAGTCCTCAGGGTGAATCCCAGTGGCCTGGGTTCTCCCCCACATTCTCTTATGACCCAGAGACTTGGAATGAGGGCAGATATCCCCACTTCCAAAGTGTCCTCACTGGCTCTCTATGAGCCTCCCCTTCGTTCTTCTATCCCTACTTGCTGCTGGCACTTACAAACAACATCTCAGCATTTAACACCTAATTGTAATGTGCCTTGCATTGTCCAGTGGGGACATTATTCTCTCACAGGTTAAGCTCATTTGCCTTCCACGGAAAACTTCTTAAGGATACATGCTGTGGAGCACGGTGCACTCGCTATTTGCTGCCTGCTGCCCGCTGCCATGCCCTGGCAGTCAGGAAGGTCCAGCCTCCGCTCTCAGGGAGCTCGCAACCCCAGAGGCCAGAACAAAAGCGTTAATGAAGGATTTACAATACCGTGCTCAGAAGGATGTTTAAGATGTCCTAGGAGGACACTGGTGTATCTGGGGAGTCCAGCGTTCCCTGTGTAAGGTGATATCTAAGACGGGATCAGCAGGATGAGTAACATTTCACAGGGAAAGGTTGGGCAGAACCTCCTCAAGCAGAGAAAAGCAAGGTCAATGTGTCGGGGGAGATACAGGAGAGCCACTCGAGGAGACCAGCAAAGATGGGCTAAAAAAACCAGAGTGACACACTCAGAGATGCTCCAGGACTACGTTTTTAGGTTAAAGCCTATGAAATTAAAACCTTAACCAGAAATTTCTGACCTAAAATTACAGCATTTTCATATATAAAAATCACAATATTACATTTCTTTGTATTTCCCAGGCATGCTACCTGTGATTCCCTTCAAAATCTCCCCGCGCCACCCCTCCCCCCCGCCGCCCCCCGCACAGTGTTCGTTAGGCAGTTTTCATCTTGCGGGAGGGAGGAAGGTCAGTGTCCTAACTGAGAACACTCGTTGCAGGGTGGTTAAAAATTGAAAGACTCTAATGGAAACTTCCCACCACGTGAGGCTTTCGAAACACTTCAGCTATCTTTATGGCCGATCAACTCCAGAGACTTCCTTTGTTAGAGTAAGGGATGTCAGAAATGGTTTTTCATCGGTGAAATGAGTGGTGATCAAGATGTGTGTATTGACCGAAATATTGTGCAGGCATTCCCACTCACGCGTGAACAGGGTGTGCGAATCCAGCGAGTCCCACAGCCTATGCAATTAGGAGTGGAGCCTGAGGCTTGATTGGGAAATTGTCCTGGGTCCAGCTGCTGACTCAGAGAATTCTCCTCGTCTGAATCTGGCTGGAGCGTTAGCGGAATCCTGCTGCTAAATTACTGCCTCTCTGCCTCCAGTGAACCGTCCATGCAAGGCGCTGTTGGAGCACTCCAAGGGACCTAGAGCTAGGGTTTTATCAAGCTTACAGAACAGGTTATATGACTCCGCTCATGTCTCCAGGCTTTAAAAAAAAAATCTGTATGTGTGGCAGAATTTGATCTGAGCCTGCTGTCAGTAAAACCTGGTGTCAATTTTGTCCCGATCTAAGGGCCCTATCACACTTACCAACTTTCAGCCTTTGGAGGTTACCAGTATTTTCCCCTTAAAGGTTAATGGGAATGACCAGAGCAATGTGGGTGAGTTCACATCATTACTCTAGCTTAGCGCCTTGCACAGCAATGGGCATGCAATGGGTAGGCAATCAAACCATTAATTAAATTAAGGCTTGGACACAGGCTGAGATGAATAGGAATATGGTTGCATATCAGCTAATGAGAGGAAGTTAGAGATATTTGGGGGAAGGTAATTTTCTTCTCCCAAACATTGGAGAGAACAGTGTCTCTCTTCTCTAAGAGGTCCCTGGTGCCATAATCAGAATGACCAGGTATGGCACTCTGGAATTATATTCTGGCCTTCACGTTTAAGAATGTCCCACTAAAATGGGCCATTGGTTACTTATGGCAAAAGACTTTCCATAGAGAGAACAGTACTGCAGAGATCATCCCTTCCAATCCCTTCGGTTAACAGAGAATCAGAGACCTCACAGTCTCTCTGATAATCTGTGACAATTGGTGCTACCATCTAGATTTTTCTCATTCCTACTAAGGGGTTCATTTCACCAGACAGTGGCCCTCAAACTTGTGTGCACATCACAATCCCCTGGATGGCTTGTTAAAACACAGATGTTGGGAGCACCCCCAGAATGTCTAAGTAGGTCTGGAGTAGGGCCTGAGAATTTGCATGTGTAGCGATCTTCAGGTCAGGCTGATGCGGCTGGCCCAAGGGCCGCTTTTGGAGAACTCCTGTACCACACTAGATTCCTTCCTTGTTCCTTAACCATTCCACACTCCTACTCTTCCAAATATATACCTGTTTCTTACAGTCTGGGTCAGCTCCACTTACACAACCTCCAGCTTCAAACTGAACCAAATGTCCCCAAAGAAGCACCCTATTTTGCATGATACTCAGCTCGACACCCTACATTCTCATTACAGGTGTAGCAATGGTCCATCTCCAGGGAACTTCAAGAGCATATTTTGTTTTCTTTCTGAAATCTAGGACGTCTTTGAGGAAGCAATACAAGCTGAGTTAGAGAAGCTTGTTGGGGTCAGATCACACTGGGTCTGGAATCTCAGGTTAGAACTTGGGACAACAAGTTTGACCCAGTTTTAGTGCTTAAACTTCTACATCCTGAGAAACCACTTAACCCCAGGAAGACTAGGATAGTTGTTCACCCTATAAAGTATGGAGTTTGACAGGTGATTTTTAGGTAATAGAATCGAGTGATTGCTTCACCATACATGTGTTCCCATGCTCTGTCAGGCCAAGGGAGACAAAATAACACAGTGGTCCAGACCCCTCACGGTCTACTGAATGAAAAACATAGGTAGACAGTAAAATATCTCATCACAGCAGGTCCTTCAATAACATTGTCTCATTCAACATCATTTCATTATGTTAAAGTTGATGAGACATAGGAACTTAACTCTTGCTTATATCAATTAGTCTATGGTAAAACTGGTTTCATCGCATGCGGTTTTCCTTATAGTCACAGAACCTATAGACAACAGTAAGTGAGGACCCACAGTGTATGATGCATACTTTAATCAAAGGTGTTTCTGCACTGGGTTGTACTTTAAAAGTATTGGGGGTGCAAGGGAGGGAGCTTGAGAGAAGAAAAAGTAGGTTGGTTTCAAGGTAATGATTTTTGTACTAGGGAAAGCTAAATATAAAGCTGAATGTAATTTCAACTCCTTAACAGTTAATGAGTAGTTACATTTATACAGTCCCAAAATTATTTCGGCCCTCTGAAGGCAACTGTGAGGCTGATGTGGTCCCCGGTGAAAATGAGTTTGACACCCCTGACATGGATCCTTCTTTCTCTTCCCTGTAATTATATAATTACCTTTGAGTTTAAAAACGCCTCTAAGGAAGCTGCAGGTACATATTCTCTCCAGAAAAATGCTTATCAATTTTGCATGCATTTCAGGGAGTTGACCGACCATCTGGAGCCCACCCGTGGATTTTCCCAGATTCAGAACTTCAGTTTTTGAGCAGGAATCTATGAAATGGGATTTGCCACCCAATCTACTGGGGAGTGAGGAAAATGTATAATTTATATACATTAGATTTTCATTGTTATTTTTGCATTGGTATATGTATACAATGGTGGTAGAATGCCTGTCTATTTTAAGATAAAGATGTATAAATTTGGGGTCCTCGAATTCACTAAAGGTTGCTCTTAAATTACAACCCACTCAGAGGAAATTAATGTTTTAAGTAGCTAATGTATAAGTAATAGAAGAAAGGAATAGAATTTCAGAGCAACCAGTACCAGGGAACATTGGCAGACAGAAAGGAACCCGGGCCTTCCTGGAGGTCTTTGTGGTATCCCCGCGTCACCCCGACTGGGCTGCTGTCTGCTTTTTTTCTGCCCAGGCAGAGCCCCAAGAGGAAGGAAGGAAGAGAATGATTGGTATTATCCTACCCACAAAGACAAAGAGAGAGGATTTATTGCTACTCAACACTTAAGACCAGCATACCCTGCCATCATCCATTCCCCCTTAAACAAATGTTGGTTGTCATCAAGATGATGATTATTACTATGCCGACCAGATCCTCTGATGAATCAAAGCTGATGAAGCACTCCTCTCAAGTAAAGACACTAAACTATTCCCAGGTGGCCTGATTTATTCCCAGGAAGTTGTGATTTTCCAAGTGGAACTCTGATCACTGAAAAGCATTCCCTTGTTGCATGAGGGTGGAAAGTTAACCCTGCAGAGCACATGTTTCTGGAGCAGTAGCGAAGGGAGAGATCCAGGTGTACACGCAGGTGGCCAAAGGAGAACGTAGCAGTTCCCCGGGGCATCTTCTACAGCAGCGTCCTCGAACCTGACTGCGCCTAAAAATCCACTGGAGAGCATGGGAAAAGTTTCCTGGACACAGCCCCAGAGATTTAAATATCCCAGTCAGGGCAGGGCCAGTGGATTTGCATTTCTGACAAGCTCCCAAGTGCCATCTGTGCTGTACAACAGACAGAGGTGGCCACCACCATCACCCTTTGAGTAACAGCAGGTACCCTGCAGTCAGAGTCCCAACTTCAATCCCCTCCCCATTGGCCTCTCTCCCTCTGTGCTCCCTGCTTCAGCCTCTTTGCTCTGCTGCCTGCCAGAATGATCTTTCTAAAACCTGAGTATATCTATCATTCCTTTACTCAAAACAAGGTTGACTGTGAACTCCAGTTAACTCTAAATAGAAGCCAAATGGCTTAACATGGCACCAGAAAGCATGTAGTATAGTAGGCCAAATTTGCTTTTTTTCACCCCCAATTGTACCAGTGCAGAGTGCATGCACCTTCTGTCCTGGTATTCTTTCTTCCTGTCAGAGGAAACCTGAAGACACGCAGGGCCACGCCAAGTCTTATCGAGAGGTTGATTTGGGGACACTCAACAGCCACAAGCTGTCTCCTGGTCTCCTTCCCTCAGCCCAACCGTGGTTGGACACAAATGAGCATGTCCCAGCTCCAGGGCTTTTCTTCTTCTCTGACTTCATTCTGATAAAATGAAAGTATTAATAGAACAAAAGGCCCCTTTTCAGGCCCTCTTCGCCAGAGCTAGCTTGACTGACTCTGTTTTATGAGACTATCTCCAGGACGAGAAAATTACTGGAAGCGCCCTGAGGGCTCAGAGGCTCTGAGAACTTACAAAACGGGATGCGCCCAATGGCAAAACCTGGACCCGGCACACACAGATAACATCAAAACCAGGTGCAGCCTGTGCAAGTCCGATGGAAACATCCTGCTCTACAACCACCCCAATTCCCTAATAAAGGCCCAAAGCCCCTATATTTCGCTGCTAGTATATCTCTCCACATCAAGCTCCTCTCCTCTCTTGGAGAGAGAATAAAAAGTTTGCTCTGTGCACTTTATTCTCTTTGTGAATTCTTTCACAGCCCATGTCACCAGCTACCCTAACAAGTGTTCCCTTTCCTAATATAGTGTTAAAGATATGGAGGGAGAAAGAAGAAAGAAGGAAAGAAAGAAAGAAGGGAAGGGAGGGAAGGGAAGGGAAGGGAAGGGAAGGGCGATGGAGGGAGGGAGGGAGAGGGAGAAAGGGAGAGAGGGAGGGAAGGAAGGAAGGAAGGAAGGGAAAGAAAGGTACTTCTTAATCATACCCTTAGCCTAGATTATTTTAAGCAAAAGCCGTTTGTTTCTCAATATTGCTAGTCAGTGTACTGAGAGAGCAGACAACACATGGTGATTTGGTTTTCCTATCAAAGCTGCATTTTCATGAGTTCTCCCGTGTTTTTCCCAGTCAGTGGGCCTGAGTAACCCTGCATTGCCTATCCTGTTAACCATCCTGCGGTGCTGGGAATAGGGGAAACGGAAACACGGTCTCAACTGTGAAGGAAGACCACCAGCGCCTCTAGAAGGAATTCTGGCTACAGATCTTTTATTTGGGTAACCGCTAAAACCACTGAGGGAAAGGCTGCTGGGGAAAGGCTATAAATAAGAAAATAAGCAGTTTGGAAATTAGACTCTCCTGAGGAAGTCTGAGACGTCCTTGCCAAGATATCCTTCTCGAGAAAGTGGGGCAGACCTCAGAAATTTCCAGGACTTAGACCCAGTCCTGCCTCAGAACGTGCCTCCGCCATTCTGGCCCCTCTACTGATCATCCAAAACCACAATTTTCAGGAAAATTGTTCAGTTCTTAAGTTTTAGAAATTTTATTTTAAATAGAAAGTGTTAATGGGTTTTCCTTAAAGAATGAACTCATCTGATGAAATGTCTCAAAACCCTAAGTTTATTGCAGGATTTATTTAAGTGTTCATTAGAGGAGGCCCTGGGTGTGAAAACTGGACCCTCCACATACATATGTATATTAATATTTAGAGACAGACAGATCTAGATACACACACAACACTCACAGAACTTCATTCACTTGCTACTTAACGGACTCGTGGCACTCTGCTATTTTCCAAGAAAGGACCGGTTGGCTGCCTTTATGGCCTCATTTAGCATCTCAAAGTGGGCACTTCTTTTGGGAGAAGGGTTACTGCATGACTCAGCCACTTAGTTAGTATGACTAATTAGCATTCTGTCTCCTATTAACAACACTAAAAACAACGACCCAGGCTCTACATATTTCTTAGGTTTCCGAACAGACCTTTTTCAGTGCCAAGGCCATTTGTTGCTCCCTGAACTTGGTGAACTTTTGGCCTACTTAGTACCCTCGAAGAAGCCCTCCTACTACCTTTAACAGAGAAGGCATTGTTTTAAATGGCCTCCTAAATTGTCAGCCTCCTAAATTGTGCCACCTTTTCAGAAATACAATTCCAAATTAAAATTCTGTGTCAAGAGGAAAACATTAACTGAATTGCAGCCGTTCTTATGAGCCTCATTTAACTCAGGTGCATAAAGTTAAGAAGGAAAATTTACATAAAGCTTGTTTTGAGTTTTAATGTTTCTGTTTTCCTGGGGAGGGGAGGGAAGACTGTATATTCATAGCTGTGTAAGGGCTACTGCTAAACTTTAGATACAAAAATTACAAAATTAAAATTCAGCCTTGGCCCCAGGGCAGTGAGGAGAAAGGAGAGAGCTAGCTAAAAACTGAGCAAGCGTCACTGTGTGGATCGCGTGCCAGGCAAACTTATCAGGCTTTCCTTCACTCAAAGGGAGAGACTTAAACAGCAAGCACATTGAATAAAAGCAGATTCAAATTGCCCAGGAATCAAAGCAATGTTTTTAGTCTTCTTACATCTTCATTTCTTTTCTGTTCTTTGCTGTAAAAAATGTGGGCAGAAATGAGTCAGTGCGTTATCTCGGAAAAATGTTGAAGGTCATCTAGTCATTTAATAAATATGTTTGTGCAGTTTGTCCGGCTTCCGTGCTGATGATATCAACGAGATAGACATGCTCGCTGACACTGACCACCATCAAGGGGAAGGACAGTCCCGAAGAAAGTGCCATAGTGGAAGTTATCCGACAGGACAGGAGCAAAGAGGTAGGCATGGGGGTTGATCAGAGCATGTGTTCCAGAAGAAATACCTCCGAAAGGGAAGCTTAGGTTTTCCTCTCCACTTCCTTTTCAAGCTAGGCAAGCACGTTCATTAGAGGTCTGCGGACTTTCCTCTCATCTAGGTCACTTAATAGTCACTAGGTCTCAGATACTGTACTAAATATGCTCTAAGTATTTTCTCGATTCTTCCCCCCAAAACGATATGCAGTAGGTTTTAATATTATCCTCTTTGTTAGGAACTGAATTGTGTCACCCCAAAACTCATATGTTAAGCCCTAACCCCAGTACCTCAGAAGGTGACTAATTTTAGAAATAGGGCAGTTAAAGAGGTAAGTAAGTTACAATGGGATCATTAACATGGGTCCTAATCTAATATTTCTGGTGCCTGTTTAAGAAGAGGTGATTTGAACACAGGCAACACAGACAGAGGGGTGACCGTATGCAGACACAGCAAGAAGGTGGTCTCTGGAAGCAAAGGAGAAGAGGCCTCAGAAGAAACTACCCTGCCGACACTCTAATCTTGGACTTCTAGCTTCCAGAACTGTGAGAAAATGAATTTCTGTTGGTTAGCCACTTAGTCTGTGGTATTTTGTTATGGCAGCCTTAGCAAACTGATACACCTTTTTTTTTCCTTACAGATAAGGAAATGGAGACAGAATTGTTGCTGAGCTACACAGAAAGTACCAGAGACAAGATTTGAGATGGGGTCTATCTGACCTGGAGTTTCTCTTAACTCCCAAACAAGACTGCATCCAGTTAGCCCCTGTCTCACCTGGTGTGCTCTGAACCCTACCAGGAATGATGCTTTTATACAGCTCTACTTCCTCAGAATGCCTAACTCATTAAATACAAACTTGCACCTTCAGTGCATACATTCCTGTGTGGGACCCAGGGACCAGAGCCAGGCTGGTCCCTGGAGGAGACCACAGTGCCGTGGGAGGTGAAAAGTAGCATACCACGGCAGTTAAAATAGCAATCCCAGGAACCAAGTAAACGACAAGCGATGATGCAGATGACAAAGAAAGAGCTGTCTGCCTCTCCACCGTCACGCTCATCTCTCCCTCACTCTTCTATCCACTGCAGCCTGTATTCTATCCCCATTGCTAACTTGGACCTGCTCTTGCGAAGGTCTCTTAGTTTCCAAATCCAATGGACACTATTTAGTTGTATATTATGTGACATAGTTGTACATTTGACACCATTGGTCATGCCTGTCCTTCTTAAAATATGCTTTTTTCCCTGTTATTTTCGGCATGATTCTCCGGTTTTCCTCCTTGCTGACTAATCTTTTTCAGTTTCTTCAGCTAGCTCCTTTTCTTTATTTAATCTTTCCATATCGGTGGATCTTGGATTCTGTTCTCAGTCCATCTCTTTTCTCCCTGCATATTCAACCCTGATGATGGCATTCATTCCAGTAATGGCAACCCCCACCTATCACTCCTAATCTTTATCTCCAGCCCACACCTGGTGTTGCAGCTCTAGGCTCGTATATACAACTCAGCATCTTCCCCTAACTCTAATCCTTCTCAGCTGCCATTCTTGGTGAATTTACCAAATGGGCTAAGCCAGAAGCATACGGTATCTTAGTTTAGGAAGTTTAAATTTGTGGCAATAGGAATCATGGAGGTCTTCATTTATGTTCAAGTTTCATTATGTCTTACTTAATTTCTTTGATCTTCAGTGTCCTCATCCATAAAAATGAAAATAATAACAATAACTAGCTGGAGAGGCTTTTGTGAGTATGCAATTCAAGTGTCTCCTAAGACCACCCACATGTTCAATAGTTGGCTAGAAGAATTCATACAACTTAAGCCATTAAATGCACAGTTACAGTTTATTACAGTGGAAGATATAAACTAAAACCAGCAAAATGAAAAGGTGCATAGGGCAGAGTCCAGGGAAGACCAGGCATGAGGCTTCCAGTTTCCTCTCCAGGAGAATCATGCAAACAGCACTTACTTCTCTCTCAGCAATGCATGGCAACACACAGAGAGTATTGCCAGCCAATACTCACTCACCCAAGTACTGGGATTCCATCACATAGACATGGCTGACCATTCACGTGGCTGGCTTGCTCTCCAGCCTGCACAGAGGTCCAGCTAATACTGCATGGCCCGAAGCCCAATAAATCACACTGTTAGCACAGACTATCTGGCATAGCCCAAGGCCTTCCAGTAAACAAGGATATTCTTATCAAGCTAGAGGTTACCCCCTGAAGCTACCAAGGGTCAAACTCTTTACTACATGAAGGATGAATGATTTCATGCATGTAACATGTTTAGCATAGTGCAAAAAACATGCTAACTACTCAGTAAATATTATTGTTAATAGTTTCATCTTGCGTGCGTCTTTATTTCCCATGTTTAGTCAGTGAACAAGTCCTGCCGGTACTACTTTTTTCTTGCTTTTCTCCTCTCCTTTTCATACCATGGCCTTTATGTTGAGTGGAGGAAATATCGTAATGATATGATAGGAAACTATGTTTAAAAAAATCAGGTGAGCCCTGGCTGGTGTAGCTCAGTTGATTGAGTGCGGGCTGGGAACCAGAGGGTCCTGGTTCAATTCCCCATCAGGGCACATGCCTGGGTTGCAGGCCAGGTCTCCACTGAGGGCCATGTGAGAGGCAACCATACATTGCTGTTTCTCTCCCTCTCTGTCTCCCTTCCTTCCCCTCTCTCTAAAATAAATAAGTAAAATCTTAAAAAAAAAAATCAGGTGAATTTGCAAAAACAATGCCAAGTAAACTCTAAAAAGTACTTTTGAAATTAAAAACTCAATGGATGTCATAAACATCAAAGAGATAAAAGAGAAAATTTCCATTTTTAATTATATTGTAAATTTTTGCACATTTTAATAAGGAAACATGCAAAAGGATCTATTCAGCACTATTTGAAATAGTGAAAAATTAGAATCAATAAGGAAGTGTCTGAAAAATAATGGTGTATTTTCACAATGGAATGTTACTCAGAAGTTGAAATAAATGAACTAGACTTACATGTATAAATTTGTATGAGTGTCTAATACAGTATAGTAGTTTAAAAAGTAAGCTACAAAAAATGAAGTATTGTGCCATTTATATAAATTGCTAAAACTCAGAATATAACACTCAGAAGTTCGTGTTCATTTACATATATTGAAAATGTGTAAACATGGATCAAACACCAGCTGTAGAGTGTCCCGTACCCTAGGGGGGAGGAGGGAGAGAAGAATGGATTATAAGGGCTCCAACTGTATCATCTATGTTCTATCTAAAACGAAAAATTTAAAACTGGAGCAAATATAGCAAATCATCGCCACAGATTATTTTCAGTTCTGCAAATGGGTAGTGTTCAATATAGGGCATAGAATTACCATATGATCCAGAAATTTCATTCCTAGGTATATACCCAAAGCAACTGAAAACAAACTCAAACAGATGTTTGTCTGCCAATGTTCAGAGCAGCAGCATTCACAAAAGCCCAAAGACAGAAACAGCCCACGTGTCCACCAGCTGATGAGGAGATAAACAAAATGTGGTATATAAATGCAATAAAATAATATTATTCAGCCTTAAAAAGAAATGAAATAGTGATATATGCTACAACAAGGATAAACTTTGACAACTTATACTAAGTGAATAAGCCAGACACAAAAGGCCAAATACTTTATGATTCCATTATATGAAATATCTAGAAGAGAAAAATTAATAGAAAAGCAAGTAGATCAGAGGTTACTGGGGGCTGGTAAGAAAGGGAGAATAAGGAGTTATCGCCTAATGGTTAGAGTTTGTTTCAGATGATGAAAAAGTTTGGAAATAGTGATGATGGTTGCCCAACATTGTGAATGCAATAAATGCCACTGAACTGTACACTGAAAATGGGTAAAACAGCTCGTTTTAAGTTTTATATATATATATTACCACAAGTTTTAAATTAATAATGTAATAAAAACCCATTGAACTGTGCATTTTAAGTGGGTTAATTATATGATATGAGAATTATATCTCAATAAAGCTGTTTTTTAAAAAAGATAGAAAGAGATTTATTTTAAGAAATCGACTTCATGCCCTTGTGGAGGCTGAGTAGGCAAGCTGGAAATCTCCGGGGCCGACAGGAAGGCCTGGCTGGACTCTCAGGCGAGAGCTGGGCTGCTCTGCATGTGGAGGGTGTGTTCTTCCCCAGGGAAGCCTGAGTGTGTAGGGCCCACCCAGGCTACATAAAATTGTCTTCCTTTCTTGAAATAACTGACTGTGCGTTTTAGTCACATCTACCAAATACCTTCACAGAAACACAGGATTACTGTTTGGCTAAATGACTGGCTGTACCTTCACTAAGTTGACAGATAAAATTGACCATCACATCATGGTTTATATTATGGGTGCATCTTCTTCCTGTCCTTGATACTGACATGCATTCGAACTGCAAGAAGTTCAAGTTCAAAAGGTTCCAAAAGTGCTATGGATGCATTTTGAAAAATAGAAATTATTTTTAATGTGTGATATAAAAATTATGAATATAGATTACTCAGTAGCTTTTAATATCTCCTAACAAAAGATGAGGATTAATGGATTTCTAAGTGTCTGCCCTGAAATCTACATTTACCCTTAAAAAAGTCTATGAACAAGGCATTGAGCTCAGATTAAGGATATTCAAATTAGTAAGGCACAACACCTGGCCTCAGGGAGTTCGTAGTCTGCTCCTGTCTGTACAGCAATAAAACACGGTTCTGCCCCAGTCACTAGATGATGTACTCCACTGAGTTTCTGGGTCTGCCCCACAGTCCATGCTGGTCCAGATGTCTGAGTAAATACCCTCCACTGATTGGCTTCGGAACCTCAGGAATCAGGGTATACCAGCTGGAAAACAGTAAGACAGGAAACACCTCCTATTCTTTCAGAAAGATTAGAGCCATTTCTTTGTGGTATAATTCATTTCATGAAAAGCTTCCCAAAACAGAACTACTTCAGAGAAGCAGAAGCTAGGCAGCCGTTCCTGAGATGTGAGAAGACAACAGTCCCAGCACCTGAGGTAACTGGTTATCCCTCCCTGTTCTCCAGTTTACCTGCTTTGCATCCCTTCCCCACAGTCTTGCTCCTACACTTCTTTCCCACTCATCTTTATATACTTCTTTTCCTTCTCTCCTGCCCTGCATGCCTTGGGCCCCCTCATCCTCTCCTTGGTCATTGTTAAGCCCTGAGGTAGCACTCAGAGTTAAAGAGGGTGCCATGATCAATTTTCTAACCCATTGGTAGAAAAATGAAAAAAAAGAAAGAAAGAAAGAAAAGAAAAAGTTGGTTTAAGGTAAAATGGTAAGAGATGGGAAGGTCTAAATTTCAGTTTTCCTTAAGATTTTAAATGATATAATGTTTTAATGATGTTCAATAATTAGTTTATGTTGACAATGATAATGAACTACCAATGACTTTGTTCATGAAAAGACAACCACTACTGTAATGTTACAGCATATTTCATGTCTTAGGGCTACTTTTCCTCCGTTTTTGTTGCCTTTAATCACTGAATCGCTTTTGAAAAAGACAATCAATACTTTGCCAACTGAAACTGTACAATCTCCACCCTTATTGAACAACAGGCAGCGTGCAATCGTGCATGTAAACTTAATTGTGAACAAATAATTCAGAATTCTATGAAAATTAATTTAATTATGCTCTCAATGTTCTTCTATTGACAGAATGTGCATATAAGTCCTTGAGGACAATAACATGGGTTATGAAATCTAAATCATGTGAGCAAAGGGGTTTTTGTTGTTATTGTTTAAATCATTAATTTTTTTATTTCTCTCAGAAACCATTGTGTCCAAGCAAGCAGTTTCAGTGCTGTTGCCGAGGAGACGCTGAGGCAAATATACTATTAAACTAGGAGATTCCTCCTGAACATTCTAACATATTCCAGTATCACTTGCCTCCTAGGCATCAAAATATCAGTGCAATATTGTACACTGTTAGTCAACGCACAGCCCCAGCATTGCATATTCCCTGACATTTTAGTTGAACAAATACCCAAAGGGCCCTCCCAGGTGGATGTAACTTGGCTGTGGGCAATTAGTGTCCAAAGCCACATTAATGTTGTCTTCCTGAATCTGCAACTTGACAGTCTGATAAACAATAGCACTGAGAGAGGTGTGAACTTCCGCTATTTATCTCAATGGGCTGTTAACTTTGAAACCTAATTATGATCACTTAAATGCCAACACTGTTAATCATTCCACTGCTGATCAGTGTACCAGAAACATAGAGCCGTAGTAATGTGCTTCTTCCTGGGACTGCCGGACTCAATTGCCACGTCCCGATATGCTTTTTCAGAATGTCCTCTTGTTAGTGGTGTCAACCTTGGACGGCTTAAATGGGTATATTCAGCACTTGAGCCCTTGAGCAAGCAAAGCACCTAGTACACCGTTTAAAACAAAGAGAACTGGATGTATAATGTTGTTTCCTTTTGTTTGTTGGTTTTTAAACACAGGGATTGAGTTTTCTTTATGGTAATTTCTTAAATCCCATGAGACCTATGGAAATATAAATCCTTTGGGATAGAAGAGTCATCACTGGGATAATGTAAAGTAGGAGCAGAGAGGATGATTTTCCAAAAGTCACTGGGGTGAATTCACAGTGTAAATGAGTTGTAGAAATTTCCAATATCATAGCCTCAACCTCCCATCGAAAGTGGGAATCCTTTTACAAAGTCTGACCAAAATCAGGAAGCTTCTTTCTGAATATTATCCTGGTTAGGTCACTCCTGCCTGACACAGAAATCCATTCCATTGCTTGCCTAGGTTTGCTTCTTAGAAGGTTCTTCCTCATATTTAGTGTAATTTTCCCTTGTATAATTTTCATCCTTTGACCCTAATTCACTAATTATACGGAAAATATTTATCCTCTCATCTATCGTCAAGTGTTTTTCCTTTCAGGTTTTCCCTAGTAAATACCAGCAATTCATTTATAACGGCCTTCCTTTATTGAATAGCTCTTATGAGTTATGTGCATTACGTGTATTAATTATCAAAACCCCACAAGTGGATATTATATTATGATTCTACAAATCAGCAAATTACAAATCAGCAAGGTTAAGCAAATGAGGTTAGTAAGTGGAAAGGGGCGTCTGAACTCTGGCCGGCCCTCTTGCCTCCTCGGCACCCTTCTTCTAACCCCAGTTTCTCCAATATTTCTCTGTGTCGTTGCTATGCCTTTCTTTTTGGAAGCCCTTTTCTAGCTTAACAATGTCATCTACTAAATAGGTATTATTATCCCTATTTTATAATTAAGGAAACTGAGGGTCAGAAAAACTAGAAGTTTCTCTAATTCCTATATCAGTGTTTTAATACTTTTTGTCATTTCCATATGAAATTGCGTGAGCTATCCTATATGCAGACATTGAAACAATAGGCCAATATGATTGTCTAATCACTATACGGGACAACTGAAATGAATAAAAAATAATACTGAATGTAAGCTGTAATTAAAAAATACAATTGTTTAAAAAGAAATGACAGGCCAGAATGGGCCAGGGTGGGACTCCCAGGCAGCCATGTTTTTCCGAGACGGTCAACAGGGACGTAACTGATGGTGGTGTTTTTCCCGACAGAGCTTAGGTGCAGAGTCCATCCTAGCCTAGGGCTCTGGGCAGCCTGTACACCTATCAATCAACCAAAAGAATAAACCCTGTTTGTCATCTCAGGCTATCCAACAATGGTCACTAATCTGTTTAGATTAATAATACATTAAATTGCATATGACACAGTTCGAATGTGACAAATATGGTTAATTGGGAAGAATACACTGACAAAAGTATATCATGAGAAAAATGCACAACAGTCAAGTAAAAGACAGTTACTATATTAAAGGCAAGCATTTACTAAAAGTGCAAATCCAGATGGGGTCTGGCCTTAAAGGGTATGCAGTTTGTTGACATACTCAGAAATCCAACAGATAAAGGCTTAGAGCAAACGGAATTGGTATTTCCCACTTCAGGATGATTTTAAGTGGCCCCTTGTTTGCAGTTTAGTAGAGTTCTGCATCATACACATCTCCTTTGCCCCGAAAAAGTACCTAAAATTAGTGGCTATTGCTTCATGTGTGAAGGAAGAAAGATAATGGAAGAAAAACAAAGAAAAAAATAAGGGAGGCCAAAACTGAGTTCAACATATGTTAGGGTGGAATTTGACTTATGCAAAAAGCAATGCAATGGAAAACAAAAAGCAGCATGAAGTCAAAGAAGGGTCCCATGGGAAACAAAAGTTCACATCTTTCCTAAGGCAAATAGGAAAAAATAGCCTAAATATTTACTTTTCTAAAGAGACACAGCCTCACAGAAAAGGTTTAGGTCAGTGGTTCTCAAAATGTGCTTTTAAGACCAGCAGTATTGGCATTATTCGGAAACTCATTCAAAATGCAAATACCAGGCTTACCCTAGACCAAATGAATCTGATATTCCAGGGGTTGGCTGTGGGGCTGAAACTGCAAGCCTTCCAGGAGATTCTGATGCTCAAGTTCAAGGACTACTGGCCTATGGGAAGTCTGTAGTGAAGAAGTTGGGAATGGCCCAGCTGCAGCCAATATTGTTGTTATCTGAAGCCAGCTATCAACTAGTTCTCTGCATCCATTACAATTAATTCAATTTCAAAATCAAAAAAGAAGCAAATCCATGCACTCATATTTGAAATCTGTGCTCCAATGCACCTCTAACCAAACCCTGCCTGGGAGCCTGCATATTTGGGCTATTTTTTTACAGTGTTCTAAGTAAGCTCTGTGCCTGAGTTGCTAAGCAGAAAATTTAGGGAGAGATTGGATATGTACATGAAATTTTAAACAGGTTACATAAAACCTTTGGGCTCAACCTTTCAAATCTATGTTTCTTGCATACAACCTAGGAAAACATTCCTAAAATCTGCTGAAAACTTTTGAAAACCCAAATTCTTCCACCCAAACTCTCAAAATGCACAGTATTTAGAGTCATTTTATTTAAAACAAATTATAATCTAATGATTACACTCTAATGATCACTTTTTTCCTGAATAAAAGCATTGTTTCTTCAATAAATTTCTAAGATTTTCTCAAGCAACTGTTATTTGTTCAAGAATGGCTATTTTGCTGAAATCCTGATTGACACTGGCTGAGTTCTGCTGTTGATAGATGCATGTCAAGCTCTAAAATAACAGTAAACCCAGGTGAAGTGACTTCTCTGTGTTTATTTTACCCATCAAAATGAGTCCACATCCCTTCAGGTCACCAACCAAGGCAACCCAGCAAAGTACCCTTCTGCTTTGCAAACTTCTGTTGGAAGTTCTGTTTCAAGATATTTTTAATCAGAACTATACTTCTAGACTACCTAAGGACATGCAGATTCTCATTTACACATTTTATTTCTCTAAAAGGAGAGCAGAGGCTTCTACCAGGGGCCTACAGCCCCAAAGTACATCATTGAAGGTATTGGGACCATCAAAAGCCAACTAGCTCTCTCCTAGATTGTCACGTCGTTTTCTACAGTATCGCTGGACTAGTGCTTGAAAGAATCACATAGTCTTTACATGGAAGCAGCTAAGAGCTATGAAAAGTCTGAGATTTTGCTCAACTTACAAGCTGACCAGTTAGCCTGCCACAGTTACATAAAGAAAGACGTGAGAATCTTGGGTCAAAGACAAAAGATTTTATTAGAGCAATATCAGTAGCCAGAAGGTCGGCACTTGCACCAGTCACCCTGGCCCTGACTCCCACAAGGTATTCCGCGAGGGCTGGATGATGCCTGCATACACAGTGGGTTACGTTACAGGAAAGCCGTTCTGCGCTTAGGGAGCCCACAGCCTTTACAGTGAGCAGTGAGCCTGCTTAACCTTTGCCCCAGAGAGAGATGGGATCTTTACTATAGTGACGAGGAAACAAGCCTGCCTTTTATTTTGCAGGGAGACTCTGTATCTTCTGAGACTATTCGTTATTTAAACTTCTTGAAAAGATCATTTAGAAAACGGCGGTCAGTTTTCTGCTCACAAGAGAAATTCAAGAGATCCTTGGAAAATTCTCTTCCAACAATGGCCGGGGCCACAGACAATGGAGGAGCCATCTTCCTGGGTTCACACCAGAGCTCTTGGGCACACTACTGAACTTCTCAGTCTGTTTCCCAATCTATAAAATAGAGATATTAATAGGGAGCATTTCAGACAGTTGTGTAAAATACACGAGATGATGCCTAATATATGTAAAGCATTTTTCACAATGTGTGATACAGAGTGAGCATTTAAATGTTACTCTTCTTATTCCTGTTATCACCACAACTGGGGGTGTTGGGGGAATATCCTCAATGTCACAGAGTTCCCCATTATAATAGGTCCTTCACATTTCCAAACTCTAAAATTTAAAATGCAACTGTAGAAAAATTATAGAACATGATACATGATACTACATGAATTATGAAAAAGCATATTTCTATTTATTCAAATAGTTAATTTTCACACATAATTCTTTTAAAAGAACCAATCAAAAATAAGTAGCATCTAGCCTGGCTGGTGTAGCTCAGTGGATTGAGCACAGGCTGGGAACCAGAAGGTCCCGGTTTGATTCCCAGTCAGGGTACATGCCTGGGCTGCAGGCCAGGTCCCCAGTGAGGGCCATGTGAGGAGCAGCCATACATTGCTGTTTCTCTCCCTCTCTGTTTCCCTCCCTTTCCCTCTCTCTAAAAATAAATAAATAAAATCTTTAAAAAAAATAAGTAGCATCTTACGGAAAATGCAAGCCCTATCACTTCAGACTGCCCCCCTCCACCTCCTTTACCACCACTCCCAACAATCTTTAGTCTCAATATGACTGAGAGAAAGTCACATAGTGTATTTGAATTTCAGCCACATATTTACTAGGGCCTGTCTTGGTGTCCTTATGGACAAGATTCAGAAGTGTAGGCTGCAAGAAAACTCAGTTTGGTGGACTGGCAGGAATTTGAACAACCAAGTAAAAAATTTCAATTAATCAGAGGCAATATTGTGTACCAGTAAGAGCATGCAGTTAGATGTAGTCAAGTTCAGCACTTGCTAGCTATGTTATCATGATTAAAGATTAATTATAATACTACATGCAAAGAATCATTAGTAGTATTAGGTACATAGCAGAGATTCCATAAAAGTTATTTCTCTTCCATTTCCCCATTAATTAATCCATGTCAGCTCATAGGAAGTTCTTTAGGGCTTAGAGAGCCCTTGTCCTCTCCATGTTTCCGATCAATTATTTGGTTGAAGGTGTCAATGGCATAATTGTTGTATTTTCAAATGGCACAAAGCTGGGAGAAACAGGTAATATGCTGGATGATTGAATTAATATTTGAGAAGCTCTAAAGAGCCTAGAAACTAGGCCTAGTTAAAATCACAAGGTAACATTACATAAGGATAAATATCAAGTCCTCTACTTGGTTCTAGGTTCCAAACATCTAACTCCATAAATTATATAATAGAGAAACTCAGACCTGTGTTTATAAAAGCATTTGAATATGATTCAAAGATGAATATGATGCAATGCTTTGCAAAAAGTAAGTTGTGGAGGTCTTTACAAACCAGGTTACAGGGTTGTGACAGTCCAATCTGTTTTCCAGATTCCAACTTTACCTAAATACTAGAATTTTGTGGGCAGGGGAACCGTATCCAATACTATTGGATCACTGCCTGTTCTAATACACTTTACATTTCCTGAATGGCATTTGGCATGCAGTTCCCTTGCATTCAGCTGGGGCGACTTGAAACAGAAGGCCTTTCAAAGGGACTCCACTGGTATCAATCAGGCACCCTGGAGAGCTGGAAGGCACCTTCCGGCCCTCCGAGGCTGAGTGCTCCTCAGGCCTCCACCACACTCCCCTGCTGCTCCCGCTCAAAAGCTGTCTTATATTCTCAAATTATTAAACAATTCTCTCAAAGAAATTAAATTACCTTTAAATTATTGACATTTAAAAAGACTTCATGTTAATAATATCAAATAGGAGGAAGAGAAAAGGACATAGTTAAAAACCAATTATCTTCACTGAATTCAATCTTACAATTTGCCTGCAATTCATAAAATGATTCCAGCTGTGTTTCTTTTGGTTTTTGCTGCTAGGAGTACTTTAGTGAATAGTCCTCAAATCAATACTATGTCTTTCTCGATTCCCCTCAGGAATCTTTATAGCAAAATCTTCAGAATGATCACATGATAAATTTAAAAGGCTGTGGTGCTATTGTTAGAAATACAAAGGGCAATGGTCCTGAATCTCCCCTCTGAGTTTTGGAAGTGCTGACTTCAGATTCCTGAGCCTGGCGGTGCCTTGCATCCCTTCCCCAACCATGAATTCTTCCTTCTGGTTATATCTTCCTGAGTCCCTGATCCCCTTGTCTTGTCTGCTATATCGCTGAGCTCTCCTGTCCCCAAATGGCAGGCTCAGCTGTGCCATGAACTCTGGGGACAGCGTTGTCTATATCCAAGGGATTTCATGGAAGTACTGGAATTCAGCATTAATGCAGTCGAACTTCTAGTCCTTCGAGCACTTGGTTCCCACTAACTGAATTTTGGTTCCAAAATTGCCAAGCTCTGGAACAATCTGTCTTAGTTCCCCTGTTCCTGAATCTGTTTCATCGCAGTCTGTCCACCTCCTCAGTTCCTCTTGAACTGCGACCTGTCTTATGTGATAGCTAATCTCTCACCAACTCACCAAAAGAAACTGCAGTTCTACCTCTGAAGTCATGAGAGTAGTGAGGGGCACAGGAAGACCCTAGCCCGCATCCTGCTGCAGTCTGAGCCCCACCTGCACCACCCAGGGAACCTGCTCTTTGTTTCGTGAGGTAACCAGTGACTTCTTAGTCACTACCTTAATAGACTCTCCTTAATTCTCATTTCATTCCACCTTTTCTCCAGTACTTCACATTGTTGAACACCACTCTTTCATATCCTCTCCCCCACCACAGACAATTTGGTGTCTTTCACATAAATATTCCATTTTGCAGTTAATAGCAACCTCTTTCTCCTAGGCACCCATTAAAAATCTGAAACTTCCAAAAATTCCTTCCATCCACCCTGCCCCCATTTTCAACTGTCACAAATCCTGTTGATTCTACAATGTAAGAGCTGACTTCTTCTCGTGGATATCTCTGCCTTGTCCCTCACTCAGGCCTTGCACCTTTGCAAGAGCCTCCAGCCAGCCTCCTCACCCGGTCCTCCGTCTCACTGTCAGGGACAGCTTTCCAAGTCACAGGCCATGCCAGGGCACATCCAGGTTTTGTGAATCCTGAAGATTATCCCATTTCGAAGGCCCTCTGTAAAATAAAGGCTTTATTTTTCAAATTTTGCCAAAGCATATGACCATTGGCACATGACTCGGGATCTTCCCAGTCTTGGAAAGCCCTGTGCAAACAAATGGCCCTGACACTTTCACGGCATTCAGTTCGTAGTAAATTCGTGTCTAGCAAATGCCAGTCC
>PVJI01020924.1:0-28047 GCA_004026765.1 Micronycteris hirsuta | reverse complement strand
GAGTCCTGGGAGAGGGGAGAGGAAACCTCCGGGGAGACAAGGTGCGCACCGGGCTCTGGGGGGTGTGGGGCTGGGGTGAGTGAGGTTCTGAGGGGCGGGGAAAGAATTGGAGAGAAGGGGCCATTGCACCTGTGGGGGACGGCAGTGGTACCCCTGGTGCATTACCACCACAGCCCTGCTGTCAGGGACTGCCCCCCCCGCCCCCATTTAACAGTTATGGAAACTGAGGCTCCAGAGAGTCTCAGGAGCTCAGGATATCCAGTCCAAGCGCACCCAGCTTCAGAGCTGTGCCTGGAGGCAGCCTGAATTATGTCCACCCCAGAGGAAGTGTCCAGTCGTGCAGCGGCTCCTCCTGAGGTCAGAGGGGCCCAGCTCTGCCACCGCCCCAGCCTGAGGCTCTGTGATCATAGCAACCAGGGCTTCCCGGAGGAGAAACTGAAGTCAGGCCCAGGGTGTAGCACAGCACTGGGGGGCACCCAACAGAGGGCATTTGGCCATGGGGAGGCCCCAGGAGGCCCTTCAGTGTGGGCAGGAAGGAAGGTGGGGTCCTCTGGCTAGCGCACGCTTGTGCTTCATCCATATTCCTGGGTAGGGATTTGCCAAAAACTCCTAGTGCCCTGGGCTAGTACCAGCCCCACTGAACCCGTCACTGCTGTGGTCCAGGGTTGCCTGGGGCTTGGCCAGGGCGGCAGGACTGGGCACCCAGCACCCCACTGCGCTGACTAGCAGGGCTCCCTAGGGTGGGCCTCTTGCAGCTCCCAGGGAGGAGGCACTTTACAGGGAGGCAAACCACTTTGAGTCCCAGTTCCCAACTGGGGGAACTCTGGAGGTCTCTTGGACTTTTCTCTTGCCTGTTTTCTCCTCTGAAGTATGAGCCGTCTTACTAGCAGCTCCTTTCAAGGTGGCTGGGTCCACTGTAAAGTGCGGATCACTCTCAGCAGGCAGTCCGGGCCGCAGGTGCATACTCCGAGTATGGCCGCGCGGGGGCGCTGTTCTGCGCCGGCCTGGCGCCGCCTCTGCCTGGGCTCTGCAGGGACCCCACCGCATGCTGTCCGTTCTTCCATCTTGCAAAAAGAAAACAGAGCTCAGCGAGCTCGTCCAAGAGTCTGAAGATAAATCTACAGCTCCATGCTGTAGAGGTTTGTTTGGACCGAGTCCAGCCTGCAGTGAGCCCCTTCCATGACCCTCGGGAGGTCCCACCCTTGTTGCACCCGCAGGCTTGCGGGGAGCCCCCAGTCTGTATTCTGAAGTCCCAATGTTGGCCGTCCTGGCAGCCACGCTCGCTGTGCTCCGGAATCCGGATTTGCTGGCGGGCCTGAGCCTGGGTTTTGGGACTACAAGCCCTCAGCTCCACCCCTCTCATGCGCGTGGGCTCAGACAAGCAACATCACAGAGCCTCAGCTCTGAGCCTCCACTTCTACATCCATAAACTGGGGACACCCACAGTCCCTACTCTGAAAAGTCACTTGTCAAGCGTCCGTGCCTGCAACCAGACGCTTGAGTCTCCATTTCCCCGTTGGCATAATGGGGATGATAGAAAGTCCTTACTTCCCAGGGTCAGCAAACAGCTGAGATTGCAGCAACTTCCTGGCACCCCCCCGCCAGCTTTCAGTAAGCAAACCTGCAGCCCCAGCCTGTGTCCCAGAACCCCACCGTTGTCTTTTAGGGGCCCAGGCCACCCAATTTGGGAGCTGCTGGCTGAGAGCGCAGCTAGTACTCCCTCTGGTTCCTGGCTGGAGTTGGGGCTCAGTTGTGTTGCCCACAGCATCTGGGAGAATGGGGGGATGGGTGAGGAGGCAGTGCCCCCCGCCTCCAGGACCCTCTCTGGTTGAGTTACCTGGCAAAAACACTCAGCTTTTGACACTATCCAGAAAATGAAAACGTCCCGAGTGTCTACTCCTTCCCTTCCTTTTGGCAACTTAAGCAGTCCCAAAACACAACCAAGGGATCGAGCGCAGTCTGAGCTTCCATGCTGCAGCTGCACCTCGGGTCTCACCAGGCACAGAGGGATGCCGACCCCCAGCAGCCCACATCCCAATGTGCCTCCAAACCAGCCGACCTGAGGGGCACCCCACGAACCCTGCCTTTCTTCCTAAGCAGGGCTGCTGCCTACCCTCATCCCCCCTCAAAAAAAAAAACTATTTGAAAGGGTCTTTGACTGAAGTGAGATTAATCCTCAGTTCCCTGACAGTGTCCTTGGGCATGTGTTTTTATAACCTCCCTTTCAAATGAGAACCATTTGTCGCAGAGAAGCTGGGGAGGCCCAGCCCCAACTGCAGGGCCAGACATCACCGGCACCTGATTGAATGTCAAGGACAGTGCGAGGGGCCAGAGCCGAGGTGAGAGCAGGATGTAAGCCGTGATAACCTGTCCTTTGCTGCTCTCTGTCTGGTCTTCGGCTCGGGCCAGCGGCATACACAGGAGGGTCCTAACTCCAGCCCTGCCTCTCCCCCACGCCAGCTGTACATCCTTGAATTGCTGACTTTGCCTCTCGGAGCCTTACTCTTCTCATCTGTAAAATGGGAGCCATAATGGCCACTGTCTCCCGGGTGATGTGCCCAGCCCCGTGCCCGGAAGACAGGAGACCCTCCATGTTTAATGAGGCTTTTAAACACGGTCTCAGCTCTCTTGGGATGCCTGGTGAATGGGCAAAGTAGCCCCGGCCGGGGCCCTCCAGACTGCCGCCGATGTCCATCCTGCACGTGGCCCGAGTCAGCCCCTTCCAGGCGCACTCCCAGGTGAGAGGGTGTCTGCACAGAACTGGAGTGGCTGGCACTTTAATATGCAGTTTATAGGTGCCACAATGCAGTCTCTTTAATTAACTCTGAGCCCTCTGTCGGTGGCCTCCCCCAGCACAGACTACCCACCGCCCCAGTCCTGTTTGAAGTTTGCAGCCCCCCCGCCTTTCCTGCCCGTCTCTGCTTGCTGAACCAACTGCAGAGCCTTCGGGCTCAGCTGGGAGGGATTTATTGGAGAATTTCAATCATGGGCTCCTGGCTCACGCTTGTGGCTTCCCCAAAGATCTCCCCAGAAGTTTGATATGTATGGAACTGAGGCTTGAAGGAGGGACGCTGATGATCTCCGAACTCAGACTTGCACCTGGGCCTGTTGGAGAACTCACAGGCCCTGACACGGAGGAAGGGAGCCCAGACAGCAAGAAAGATGCAGGTTCCTGAGACAAGGTACCGGGATTCGTTCACTTTTAAGGAGCTGCTTAGAAATAGCATTTCCACCATCAGCACCCACCTCCCTCCCCCTGCCGTGCCACTGTGTGCAGGTGTGTGGTTCTCTGTGGTGTAAGCCCCAGGTGGCCTTGGGGCTGGGGAAAGGATGGGAATCTGAGGTGTGAGTCCTGAACGGTGGCTTGGGCACCAAAGCCGAAGAGATGTGCCATTTTTGCCATTTTTCTTAAGCCATGCGGCTCGCCTCCCCAGAGGCATTCCCTCTGCAGTTTTCAGACAGAGGAGCCCACGCCCGTCCATGGGAGCCAAGCCAAGTAGGTCCTGGACAGAGGCCCCATGTGCCGCTCATTTTTCTCCCCCTCAAGCAGGGCTGACTCCTTCCCTTTCTCGGAGAGATCTTTGCAATGATGGATAAGCCGTGGCCCCGACTGCTGGGGGCCCTGGGGAGAAAAAAACATCTTTTGCAGTTTTGCGTAAAGCCTCCCACTTCTTGCTTAATAAGTGCTGAAAGCGGCACAAACAGAAAGACCCCGGGCTTTCCATGACTAACAAGATGACCACATCAGGCCGCCGTGCCCTTGTCCCCGGAGTGAGGTGTCCAATTCCCTCCCCAGCCTCCGTCAGCAGGGCTTTGAAGCCCAGGCGAGGCCGCCGCAGAGCTCGGAGCTCGGGAGGAGCCGACGGGGCAAGGGCCGGGCTCCCCCAGCTCCACGGGCACCGATTGCCGCGATAGAGAACCGCAGCTTCGTCCAACTTGTGCTGAATCGCTCTTTTCAAAAGCCCTTCCACATGGTTTCACTTCTCTGCGCGCTTTGTTGAAAGATGTAAAAATTTCAAACCACCGCAAAGTAAACATTTCAAAACTTGCTTTTCAGAATCCGTCACATTTTCAAAAATCCCTTGAATTCCATTTCTCTGCTCGCCCCCCACCCTTTTTGCTCTCCTCGGCCCCGAGTGTTTTTCATTAATTTAGAAGCAGTCCAGGTAAAGCTGTGTTTTCGAGCCGTGTTTTACGGGCGGGAAGTAGCTTTGTTATTTAGGAGATGTAGTAGATAAGTCGATGTCTTGTCAAAATCAAGCAGGTTTTCTTTATTAGGGTGAAATCGTAATGAACTCATCTGCTTCTAATATTTATAAAGAGAAGAGAGGCCATTAATTCTACTGCTTGTGAATAAAACCATCTGTGATTTCTTTCCATTTGATGGGCTTTGGTTTTAATATACATTTTTCACAAATAAGCGCAGAGATTTTTTGGTGAAAATGTCACATTCAGGATCTCATAAAGAAAGAATGCAAAGGGAGGAAAACGAAATGTTTTGTTAGCTAAGTAATTTCTCACCTTGCAGAGTGGGGAACATTTGAGCCAACTTTCGCACATTAGGTGACAGAGTCGCCCGTTCGACGCTAATGCAATCCATGACATGGTACAAGGCGAACCACGTCCGTTCCGAAGTTTGTTTTCCTTCGGGAATTACACAGTTCGTTTAACCTAATCTGTCCTGACACTTGAATTATAATATTATGAGCTTCTTCAGGGAAGTAAAACAGTAGTTGCCTGCTTAAAAGCAAAGCAGAAGTTAATAAAGTGGGCAAAATGTCAAGGAAAAGGGCCTAATCGAATCATGGTGTCGTTCTCTAGAGAAAACACAGTCCGGTTGTATTTTCCTTTTTTCCAGTGGAAATCTTGGACGCCTAATGACATATTTCTGTCCAGGAAGAAACCTGAACTCTGAAACCGAACTTGATTAAACCCCAAACCGCACGACCTTGCCCCACGGGACCACTCGGGACTTTGGCTTCTGGGTGTGAGAGCTTAATTAAAATATTCATCCAGCTGCTCTCCCCTCGCCAAGGGGGCCCAGAGGAATGAAACCAATAAGCTTAATTCTATTAGTTCACCTGCCTGTGCACACAGGGATGCGGAAGACCATCGACTCGTTCAGAAAAAAAAGCATCAGACTCACCCTGCAAATCCAGCGCGGGCCGTCCCCACATGGGTGCGGGTCCCCCGAACACAGTTCCATACGACACTCAGCATCGCAACTCCTGACTCTCAACACACACACACACACACACACACACAGCTATTTTTAACCTGTTGTCCCAGAAAACGAAAATGTCAAGCAGGTCGTTATAAGGATTTATGTGCGTGGTGTGACTTATACGTCATTTATCACAATGTAATATTTACCAAATCCTGTGTCACTGTGCTGAGCCTGTCCCATTCACGTCTCAGGGAAATCGGCACTTCCACTCTAGGAAGCCAACACTGTTGCAACCCCACTTGACAGATGAGAAAACTGAGGCTCTGTGAGGCGAAGTGAATCGAAGCCCAGAATTCTCAGTCTGGAGTTTGAGCTCTTCGCCCTGAGTAGTGAAGGCTTCACTGACGTTTGTTGGGAATCTGAGTATGTTATTTTAAATCTGCCCTGTACACGGGGGATAAAATTCGGGGCGTACAGTGGCTGTAAAGGGCAAAGGCCTCTCGCCCTCCCTTGGCCCCTGCGCCCCTCCCCAAGGCAGCCACTCGGATGACTTCTAGTGTCTCCTCTCAGAGTCAAGGCTTATCCCAGCAAATCTGCATCTATTTCCTTTTCTAAAAACACATGTGGAACCTCACAGGTACGCTATTCTGCAGCTTGCTTCTTTTATTTCTTAATATATATCTCCAAGTATTCTCCATCTCATTCCTTAAGACTGCATGCCATGCCATTCAACAGCTAGAGGATTGAACCATATGAGATCATCAATATCCAACCACCTTTGACGAGTAAAAATGCCAATTGAATGTTGTTCTGCCTCATACCAGAATGCGGCTCGCTTGGTCTCCTGTGATGGCATGTAGGGGGCTCCCGCCGTTGGCACCCACAGATAGTGCTGTGCTGAGTGTCCTCCTCACCCAGACGGGTATTCCTTGTAGGAGAGACCCGTAACCAAGGCCCCTCCCTTGACCCGAAGTCCTGGAAGTGGAGCGGTTGCTTTGCGGCGTTTCTGAAGCCCCCGGCAGGCTTTCCTGTTCTGCAAATGCTTGGGCCCACGTTTGCAACCCCAGGTCATGGCTGGAGATTGTCCCCCGCCTCCTCGTGGACAGAGCCACAGCGCCAGCCCGGGGTCCCCCAGATCCCTGTGGGACGAACGTTTTCCACCCAACACTAACTCCCTCCCTGCGGGCTGGATGCACTGGCCAGAGAACGAGATGTTTCCCCGAGATCAACACAAACCGGATCGAACGCTGCCCTGGGCGGCGGCGGCACGTCTTGGCTTTGTAATAAGGGGACCCCCAGAGGATGTTGCATTCCTGTGACTGCGGCCGGCAGGCCTTGGTTTCAGTGTCAGAGCCTGTTTAATGCACAGGTCTGCGGCTGGGGCCTGGCCGAGCGCTGGCTGAGCGTCTGGGGCTGGGAGCAGACTTGGTTGGAGGTGGCCGCAGAAACCAGCCCGCTGCCCCTGCGGGCCACCTGTTCCCAGAGGCGGCCGGCCGCCCCTGCCAGCTGGGCTGCGGCCGAGCCCGCCTGATCTGCAGCTGCCGGCTGGTTATTTACGGCTTGCCCAGGGTCCCTGACGACCAGAACATGCCGGGACGATGGCAGTTCACCTCACACAGGACCAGGTACCTGGGCAGAGGGGCAGCACCTGTGAGTGGCCATCCAGACAGCCTCTGTCCTTGCTATAAATTAATCAGATAAGAGTGAGTTGCAGAAACGACCTGTGTTGGTTGCCGTTTAAACGGGCTCGAGAAGGGCCGGCCACGAACTGTCCCGGACAGACTGGGAAGTTCTGAAAACACCATTCCTGCCCAAACAGCTGCGATGCCTCTGGGCTCGGTCTCCTGATCCTTCTGCCTCTGTCTGAATTCTCTGCTGATGCAGACCAGGGCCGAGAAGGCAGGCAGAAACAGAAGAACAGCTGGCGTGTGAGGAGATAGAATCACAGTGATTTATTTCCAGGGATTTGATATTTTAAGTTATTGTTGATGTTATGTGTGGGCAATAAATCATATTTTAAAGGATCCGTTAATAGAGTGTTTTATTCTTAAGAAATAATAATGCTTTTTTTTTCTTTCTTTCAAGTGGATGGGTTGTATCTTGAAGCCGAATCCTTGGGTTTTATTAAGAGATGTAACAATAAATAAGAACGTGTCAATAAATCTCTCCACTGGGAAATTTCACACCCAGTCACATCATCTAGGGAAGGTCTTGCCCTTCCGAAAGTTAGCAGGAGGAGGGAGGTACCTCCAACGCTACTGCTTAAAACCCTGCGTTCGAATATATGGAAATGTCTTTAGTCCGGGGGCTTTTTAACCACTGGATTCATGTTTAGGAATTTTAAATACCATGATGGGTTCTCTCTCCGAGTTTCAAAAGGCGACTCTCACAATTGCATCCACCAAAGCCCTGAAAGGCGGGCAGAGGAGTCCCCCAAGCAAGGTCTTGAAGGATGATGACCGCATTCCTTTGTGTGACCCAGTAACACCGCTCATGGGCACGCTCCGACCCTCCGCCGAAAGCAAGTGGCTGGGCTGCAGCTTAAAACTAATCTTGCCCCTGGCTCCCCGACCAGGGGTCAGGAGGAGAACCCCTCAGAACATGACCTCTGGCGAGCGCTGAAGGGCTCCGCGAATAGAACGCGTCAGAAAGGGCGGGGGGACGGAGACAGAGGGAAAGAAAAAGAATAAAAGCAAAATTAAATTTTTACAATTAAGCATATTCCTTTTTTTTTTCATTTAGTTAATTTCCAGCCGCTCACGTTTATTGCACATTAATTATGCATACAGCTTTTGTGCGACTTAAAAAGTGAAGAATGTGATCCTTATCCTTTTACGGAGGATCCAGCTGCTGGGAGAGGCTCTGGGTCAGAAGGGGCAGGCGCTGCTGCCACCCTACCCCCTGCAGCGGGGCGAGGGGTGGAGGGGATGCGGAGGGGGGACAGGGATGCTCCCCCTCCTGATCCAGGGCTCTCTGATCCTGTCACCTCAACCTGAAAGCATTTCCTACGGCAGGGGTGGTGACCGAGGGACCCCGAGGGTTGGCTGGGTTTGTTTCTGCGTCAAATCTAAGAAAAAGACCTCAAGCTAGCCCCTGACCAGCCCCTACCCCCTAGCACGTCATGACCAATATCTGTGTTCAAACCCACTGGCTCAGGCCTGGGAGCTAAAGCAGAATGTGCAAGGCAACAGACCTGGGCGGGAGGGCACATTTCCTTCCACCCACCCACCCACCCACCCCTACCTGCCGAGGGAGCAGAGGGGGTGGAGCCAGAGGTGGGACCAGCCACTGCAAGACCCTTCTTCCAGTTCCACCCAGCCCTGGCCACAGCGCAGTCCCCTGTGGCCCCCACAATGGCCTCAGGAGCAGGTGGGCAGGTGGGCAGCATCCTGTGTGACACCAGACCAGGGCCACGGTCTCACTGCCCTCCTCTCAGAACCTGCATGGAAATCCCTGTTTGGCCAGGACCTCAAGCCTTGTGCCCAGCCAGGCTCCCTGATCCACAGAAGCCTGCGTTTCCTCTTCAGTCCTGAGACCAGGTGGCAGGTCACCTCTTGGGAGCTGAGCATGCGCCCTGAGCTGGCCAGAGCACGGCAGTCTCCTGCACAGGCTCTGAGCCGACAGGACCCAGGACCCAAGCCCAGAGCCGCCCTCACTGCCTGGCGACTCAGGCCACAGTGCTCCTTCTCTCTGACCCCAGACTCCTCATCGGAAACATGCATCGGAACCGGACACGGGGTTGTCCTGGGGTTCAGGGGGGAATACTGCCTCCAAAGCCCCACCCTGGGTGAGCGTCCAGGACATGGGAGCTCGCAACAGCCCCGAGGGGTGGGCGTGGAGACCCCATTTTACAGTCGAGGAACTGAGGCTTTGGGAGGGGAAGGCACCCTGCCCGGCCAGCTGTGTGGCAGCTCGCCGCGTCCTCCTGGGTCCCACCACCCTCAGCACCCAAGGGGCTGGAGCCTGACCCGTTTTCTCCATCCACTGATGGCGGAAACGAGGTGAGCACAAAGGAAAGTCACGAAACTGGTCCTTCTCTGCCTAGGAAGGCTTTTGTGGTGGGTTTTCAGGGAGGGGGGCCTGGCACATGGCTCTTGGCCCCTTGGTCCCAGTTCTCTCCGTGCGCAACCACAAACCAGCGACTCAGATATCAGCCCGGGGAACAAAGGCTGCAGAGGCAGCTGCGCCGAGGGGCTCAGCAGTCCGGGACCCGCACAGCTGCAGGGCCCCCGCCCGCAGCAACAGAGCCCGGCCAAGGTCAGGGGCCGGCTCGCCATGCCAGCCCCTGACCGGGCTGCGGGAGGGGGCTTGGGGCCTGGGCCGCCCCTTCTGTTCTGTTGTCTTAATAAAAACTGCTCTCCCAGTTGTCCTGCAGGGGTAAACCGTGAAATACCTCTCCCTTCTCTCTTGGAATCCCCACCCCTGTCTGCCGTGACTCTGACGAACTTTAAAATAAAATTGTCATCAAAAAGAAGTCAGCCATGCGTAATAATAAACAACGTTTAACATTTATTACTCTGCCTTCTGACAAACTGAAATGTGAAAATATGCCAAAATTCGGGTTTCATAAAACAATTTTTCATCAAGTTCTTGCCTTTGACAAAATGCCTCCGTTTCGCTTCAAACGCCGCAGCGTTTCCAGACACGGGTGTCGGGTCTGATGTCCCCAAGTCTCTTTGGCTCCGTTAGACTCTGAGTGACAATACTCTAGCTTTCCCAGCGAGCCACCGGGCAGTCACGTCAGCCGGCGGAGGGACGCCGCCCTTCTGAAATGGAGCCTCACGGTGCTGCCGGTCCCCGGGCTCGGCACCCCCCTTTTTTACTGCGGTACAACACACATAACATAAAATTTACCAGCTTAACCATTTTAAGTATACAATTCGGTGGCATTAAGCACATTCACATTGCTGTGCAGCCTTCCCCACCCCCCTCTCCAGAGCTCTTTTCATCTTGCAGAGCTGAAACTCCTTCCCCATTAAACCCTCACTGCCCGTCCCGGCTCCCCCAGCCCCCACCAGCCGCCCTTCTGCTTTCTTTCTCCGAATCGGATTTTTCCGGGGACCGCATACAAGCGACACCGTGCAGGATTTGTCCTTGTGTCTCTGGCTTAGTTCGCTTAGCGAATGTCCTCCAGGTTTATCCACGATGTAGCCTATGGCAGCATCTCCTTCCTTTTTAAGGCTGAATACTATTCCTTCGGACCAAACCTACTTCTAACAGGTCACGCACACGGGCCCACCTCAGCACACTTCCCCACAGCAGAGGTAAAGGAGGAGGTACCTCTGGCCCTCGTCCCAGCTCAGCTTCGATGGCCCCTAGCGGGGCTGACGGTTGGGGGGTCCCCCACTCTCCCCACACACCCCTCTCCCCAGCTCAGGGGCAGAGCTGGAAGAAGAGTTCCCTCTGCACTCAGGAGCATGAGGGAGGACCCCAGGGTGGGTTCTGACCTTGGATGCATTCAATCAACAAACACCTCCTAAGCACCCACTGTGCGCAGGCGCTCTGTTCCTGCAGAACTCACGGACTCGGGAGCCGAGCGTCATCCCATCCTCCCGCAGTGGTCCCGGATGGAGACCGAAACCAAAGGAAGCCTAAAACAGCGGCGCTCTGCCCACCGTTTGTTTGCTGAGGTACCAGCACTTAAGTCCTGACTAATTATCAAAACCCCTGCCTCTCGAATTACCGCTAATTTCCGTCACAGGGCCGTGGTGCCATGGCGACGAGAACAGCCCCATTCTTAGAAAGTGCACGCTGAAATAGTTAGGGATGGCACCGAAACGTGCTTTCAAACGTATTGCAAAAACAAAAAACAACAACAACAACAAACCCGTAGGTATTGATGAGTGTATCCCTAGATAAAGCAATGGGGCGAAACCTTTCCCCCTGTGGAATCCAGGGGGTGGGCAGGCGGGCATTCCGTGCGCCGCGCTTCCAACTTTTCTATGAGCTTGAATATTTTTATAATGAACGCCGGGGGGAAATCCTTCGCTCTCAAACCCTCCCTTCATTGCTGTCTCCCTCTGTCCAAACGTGGCTCGGAGGTCCGAGGGGACATGTCAACGACGGGACATGGGAAGGGCGTTCTGCCAGGCGCACCAGCAGGGGGCGTCACGTGGCTCTGCCCACACGCAGCCGGAACAGCCCGTTCACACGGGAGCGCCACGGTGCAGTAAGCAGCTGGCTCCAACATCCCCAGGGACCCATCAGGGCCCCAGGCAGCACTGTCCCCAGACCTCCGTCCCCATGGCAGGGCGCACACTGCAGCGTCCCGATCAGCGGTGACGCCTGTGCCACAGAATCCATTGCTGATCAGAGACCCCTCCACGAGAATGAGAACCACGCCCACCGCACCCACTTCTGTCTCCCCAGCGCCTGCCCAGGGCTGGCACGAGGTGGGCCCTTGATGGAAGGAATGAAAGCTTACAGTCAAGGTTCTCTCTCTTTGATTTTTTATCCTCATCCGAGGACAATTTTTTCATTGCTTTTAGAGAGAGAAGAAGAAAATGGGAGAGAGAAACAGATTTGTTGCCTTCCACACACTCCCTGACTGGGGATCAAACCCACAGCCTGGGTATGTGCCCTGACTGGTAATTGAACCCCTGACGTTTCGGTCTACAGGATACACTCCAACCCACTGAGCCACACTGGCCAGGGCCGAGGTTCTCTTTTCCCACGCTAAAATAAAGTTGAGGTCCTTCCTCACAGCCCAGCTGACCGTAGAGATCAGAGGTGAATGCCTGGTGGTGATGTGGCAGGTGGGCACACCAGCTCCCTGCCTTTCTGGGCAGCAGCAGCTGAGGGTGAACAGAACTTAGGAGCCCCATGGGACAAGGGCAGGAGGAGGCAGCTGGGGCCAGAAGATGGGGGTGGGGCAGGCAGGCCACTGGGCCAGGGACAAGGCCAGCCTGGCCAGAACCAGGTGTCCAGGTGAGCCTCTCCAAGGCGGCCTTTGAAGCCAGGGCCTCTCCCGCAGGAAGGCCCAGGGTGGGCTGGCCTCTCTCTGGCAGTCCCACGTCTGCTGGCCAGAAAGGGGGCCTCCCTCTCCAACAAGGAGGAACCACCTGAGAGGGTGTTTTGTTTTAATCATCAGAGATCAAAGACAAGTCCCACTGGGCTCGGAATCCCCCAGGGTCTCAGGGAGCCAGCAGGCAGCCAAGAAGGGCTGCTGTAGACCCTGGGGCCCTGTCCTTCCCTCCCTCCTGCCCAGTGGCTCCTGGCTCAGCTCCCCCATCCAGAGCTGCTGCCCAGGGCTGTGAGGGCCCAGGGACCTCGGCCCTGGGGTCTTGCTGACTTTATGGCTGTGGCCTTACAAAGCGCTCAGAAATGAGGGAGGGGCTGTGCAGCTAGGAAGTTGGCACGCCCAAGGGGCTCAAGGGCCAGCTTAGGCCCCAGCCCCCTCCAGAAGGCCAGCGGTTAAGAGCTGGGTGGTGGGATGGCAAAGCCAGTCCCGTCCTGCCTCTGACCAGCCGGCCACCTAACTCTCGGAGCCTGTGCTGTCTTCCGTGAAAGGGACACACTGGTGCTGCCGCGCTGAATTGTCCTCGTCAAGCACTAGGCTGGGTGCCGGGCCCAGAGGGCGTGCCGCTGGAGCAGTCACCATTGTCATTGTCACTGTGGGCTCGTGATGCCACCGTGCATGCTAGGTGATACATGGGGGACCACAGATGCAGCCTGACTGTCGGGTCTGAATGTGCAACCCAGCAAGCGCCCTCCTCGCCCACGGCCCGTGGCCTGGGCCAGTAACCCCAGTCCCAGGCCTGCCATCTCCCTGCCCCCCAGGAGGTGGGACGGCCTGTGTCCCCCAAGGACAGAGGCCAGAGACTTTGGCCCCGCTCTGTTTGCCATGAAAGAGCAAAACCACCGCAGGGTTCAAAAGGAAAAAGAGGAAAACCTGGTAACTCGTCCCAGACGGCCGGCCCGTTCTATCAAAGCTGAGTCCGGGGAGCAGCGCTCCCACCAGGAAAGGCCACAGCCTCATTAGGGAGTTCTGGGAAGGATGAAAAAGCCCGGCCGCCACGCACGTCCCCGGACAATTAGGCCTCGTCCCTGTGCCTTCAAAGGCAGCCTCACCAAGCACGCACGCGTGTGTGCGTGCGTGTGTGTGAGTGCATGTCCAGGAAAGCCTCTGTGCACGTCTCTTCTCTCTGCCTTTTCGTCTTCCTTGTTGACTCTGTCTCCCTGGTCTCTGTCTCCTCTCCATCTGTTCCTTCACCTCCCTCGGCCTGTCCTCATGACCCGCGTCTGCCCGCCAGCTACTCACAGATGCCCCGGACCAGACAAACCCCACCCCCCGGCCCCCGCGCGGGGAGACCTTGCCCTCCTGTCCTTGGAACAGGCTCCAAGAAGGTTGCCCCGAGGACACCCAGTTCAGCTAAAGGATGGGACGGGTGGCATCGCTTAGGCCGAGTCCTTAGGAGGAGCTCCGATTCTGCCGTCCGGAGCACAGAATGCCAACTATTCCCCCAGAGCAAAAGCCGGCTCCGGTTTCCGGATGCCGCCCTCGGACGTGGCCGCAGTCTAAGCCGAGATTCCTCTCCCAATCCCTGGGAGCACCACCCCCACCCCTTCCCCACGGGATGCTGCTACCAGCGTCAGGAGTCCTAAGCAGGGGCAGTAAGTCCCTCCACACCCGCGTATGCTGCTGGGGCCTTACTCCGAGGCATCCTGCTCTCCGGAGACGCAGATTCGTTTCGGGAGTGCCACCCAGCACGCATCCAGGCCCCAAGAGCAGCACGGGCCTGCTCAGGCCTGCACACCCCACCGTCCGCCGCCCAGGCCCCTGGCACCGTGGACGTTTCCTGGAACCAACAACACCCCTTGTGATACAGATTCTAACATCAGGCAATTATTTCAGGGGATCTGCATGTTGCTTTCAGTGAAAAGGCAAATTCTAGATACTTGTTTTTGTCATAACACCAGAGGAAGCAGGCACAATATTTGCAAAATTAGAAACAGCCTGAGTCCCGGCCCCTGGCCCATGGCACGCAGGTATTAATCCATTAAGGCAATCAAAAGAGCTTAAATAAAAGTCTGAAGTCTGCAATATACATGTCCATGAACAAGCGGTAAAACTTCCTGAAAAGGTGATTTCAAAGCCATATTGCCCACGCTTGGCAAATTGCATATTTAATTATTTTGTCAGTCCCTCTTTCTCCTCTAATCTTTGGGGAAAATGCCTTTGGACATACGAAACCAGTTAGGATAATTAAGGTACGGTGGAATTAGGTGTCGACTGATTTCTCAGAAAGATGGCATCCCCTAAGCTGGTATGGGATGTGTGCAGACCCCAAAAGGCAGGCAATGTCTGCCTTTCTATGGAAAGATCAAAGGTCTTTTGTCCCTTTCAAGATGTTTGTAGAATTTGTTTCCCAATTACCCCACATTTGCGCACTGGGACATCCTAGTTAACTCTTTGACGGCACCTCTGGAATTGGGCCGTAATTGACATCAAGCCGCACCTCCCAGCTCCAGGCTGGAGGCCAAGATTCCGCGCTGGGGTCTCCCTATGCTCCTCAGAGGGGAAGGCTGAGGCCTGGGACCCTTGGTTTTCCGCCGGGCTCTGCGCTCTGCGATCCGGCTGCACGCCGGTCGCTCTCATTCTGGTGTGGCTCGGCGCTAATATATTCTCGGGCCGGAGCCCGACCGCCTTTGAATGTCATTCTAGAGAGGAAATAGACTGAATACATGATTTTCCCACACTGGAATATTTCTCCTGGTCCAGCAAGAGGTTCAAAAAAGAAAAAGCCTTCTAATATTTGGAAAAAGTGAAGGGGGGAAAGCCGGCAAGATCGGAAGTTTTAATTAGGACCTTTTGAAACTAGATGGGACTAGGAGGTCATGCCCAGGTAGGAAGTCAATGTTAACCTTTCCCGTCTAATGTAAAGACTTTTTCCAATGTGTATTTTATTTACTTTTTATCTTTCCCTTTTCCATGTTCTGTCCATCTTTTTTTCCTGATTGCTTAGTTCAGACAGTTTGTAACAACTTTGTCTTAGCCAAAGAAAAAGAGAAGGAGAAAGAAACTCAAATAGAGACCTTTCTAAGTCTCTTCCTACACAAACGCGATGGGCCTTGAGGAAATAATCTTTTGGAAAAGCCACCATAATTCAAAAAATGAAATACTGTCAATTTAAGGAATCAGATTCCAGGAGTTGCCCCCAAGAACTTTCACTTGTCCTGTGTCCTGTCCATCCCCTGCGTTTTGCCCTTTTTTAAAAAAAAAATCCACCTGTATCCTCACCCGTTTTACATCGAGGAGACGGGCTCCCAGAAGTGTCAGAAAAGTTTCCCTCACAACATCAGCTGTTTTCAAAATTCTTCCAGAGACACCGGAGATCAGAGGCAGCCACCGGCCGGGCCGTGTCCTCTGCAAACCACAAACTCCGGAATGCCTCATTTCCCTGAGAACAATTTCTCCCGGTGAGGGAACGCCTAGCCCCTCCAAAGATGTATACCGAAAGAAAAATGTCCCCCAAATGCATGTTCTGCTCTTTGCAACGGTACAGGAGTGATTGCGGTATCTCTCCATGCTCAGAGCAGCCTCCAGCCGGGGCTCCTCCTGCCAGAGAAAAGCTTAGAAGGTTTTCCCCAGCGGCAACAAGCACCTCCAGCAGAGGGAAGGGAGCCCTGGGTAGAGCTGCCAGATTTAACAAATACACAGACTGTATCATCTGATGGTAATTTCAGATAAACAAAGAATAATTTTTTTAGTGCAAGTACATCCCAAATATTGCAGTAGACAATACTTATACTAAAAAAAAAAAATTTAATTAAATTAAAAAAATAAAAACCCTGCTGGTTATCTCAAATTGCCATGGAATGGAGCATCCTGTACTTAATCCCACAGCCCTAGCCCTGGGCCCCGAATGAAGCAGAGAAAACTGAGCAGGGACACCCTAATTGTCCATCCAGAAGCGGAATCAAGTCCACCAAGGAAGCGGTGCTTTGGGTTAGGTCTGCAGGAAGGAAGGAGGCCACCCAGCTCTGTGCCGGCCCTGAGCAGGACTTGCCAGGGTCTCACCCCCTCCTCCCTCCACGGGCCCCCCAGGTCAGTGACCGCCATCTGAGGGAAGAAGTGCCAGGCTGAGTCACCGGTGAGCGACGGGGCCCGTGTCAGGGCGCCGTGGGCTGAACACGGACACCTGGAAGTGTGGGCTGCATTGTCTTCAGGCACTGCAGTGTTCGTTGTGGGGAGAACGAGGCTTTGGCCGCTGATTTCTGGGTCTGGTTGTCCCTAACCTGCATGCGCCCTGACCCATGAATATTCCGTAAGTTGGGAAGTGGCCTCAGAGGCTCCCATCCGAAGCTGAAGACCTCAGACCACCAATCTTGCTGGTGGGGCCTCTGGTCCATGAGGCAAAGCCGGGTGGGTGAGTGTGGTGAATTAACTCAAGTCATAATTGCAGAGAAAGACGGTACAGTCCCCCAGGTTCCCTTTCTCTGGCCCCTGGGCACCCCCATCAGCAGCTGTCCCCCGCTTCTTACAACTGCTCAGAGGTCAGCTCCCCGACTCTTCTCACCCCCGTCACTCCCTCAGCCAGTTCTTCCTCCTATCCCCCCTAATTCCCTCCTGCTGTAGAAGCCCTTCCGGTCATGCTAGGCCTCCAGGGAGACAGAGAACAGCTGGTCAGCATCTGGTGCTCTCCATTAGCCAGGGCCCCTGCCCCCTGGGCCTTCCGCTCTCCAGGCAGAATAATCCTGCTTCCTCTAACCTTTCGGCTGGTCCCGTGCTCCGGGGCTTTCATCATGTCCATCGCGGCCTCTGAGGCCACTCCAGGCTCCCTGGGCCTCCCATGGCTTCTGCTGGGCCAGGCCAGGCTGACCGGCAGGGGTGGGGCAGGGGGTGACTGACCCCTCTCTCCTCCCAGCCAGAGAAGTGGGGGTGGGGATGGCCGTGTTGAGGGAAGGAGGCAGATGTCAGGGCCCTGCCGACTTCCCCCATTGCCAGGTGAGCCTCATCTTGAGTCGGGAAATTGGGGACCCTGTACCCTCCCCTCAAAGGTTTGGTGGGTGGGTGCCAGGGTGTGACGGGGGTAGAGCCCTCTGCCTCTGCTCCGAGCCATCCTGAACTCCCTTCCTCCATCGGGTTACTTTGAGCCAGTAACCTCATCTCTTAAACCTGAGCTGCTCTGCCTATAAAGGAGCAGTTAGGAAGATTCCAGAGACGGGCCCCTACTGTGCTGGGCCCTGACCCACAGTGAGAGCTCAGCAGAGTTAGGACACGTGGGTGCAGCGCCCAACGACGACATCATTGTTATCACTCACCATCCCAGACCAGGGATGTGCACGTGCAGAGGGCTCAGCTGCCCAGGCCCGGCTCCACCTGCCACCGAGAGCCTGCATTCGGGGCCCCCTGGATTGTGCCCCAGCCCCGCCGGCTGGGAAGGAAGGCTTCTGCAAACACAACAAGTTACATGTTCTCCCCGGTGCTTCCAGAAATATTTGGGGAACCTCCCCTTTCCAGAAGCCTCCATGGTCCCAGTGCAGGATGCCTGCAGAATCCAGGGTCCCTGCGGAAGGGCTGACTACAGAGGTCCTTTCCCTAAACTTGAGCAGCACCCCCGGGCAGAGTGTGCATGCCCCAAGCCGGCCTGGGCACTGAGCGGACTGGGCCAGTGCAGAAATCCAATGCTCAGCATTTACAGATCCAAACGAAGCCAAGTTCACAGAAACTTCCAGCCCCTCGTGGACCTTGGGTCATGTCCCTCAGAGACCCGCCACCATGGAAGTGTTGAGAAGCAGCATCAGCTATCTTTGATTTAGAAGATGAACATGCCATCCTGACCTTTGGTTCTTAGAGGCCGCTTGTCCTGGAAGGGGCAGCAGAGATGCGTGAGTTCGCATCTCTCTGCCCTGGGCCTCTGAGAACCCCAGGAGCCTGGAGCTTGCTCCTCGAAAGAGCCCTTGATGGCACCCCCAGCTCCCCCTGCCACATGCCATCATATCTGCAAACAGACACCCAGCACGTAACCTCACGATTGATTTCCACAACTTGGAGAGAATCCCGGAGACTAGAGAGATATTTATTAAATGCAAACTTCTAATTACTTTGCGGAATGCTGATGAAAACTGCTCCTTAACTCATCTTTTTTCTAGTGACTGAGCGCCAACGTATTTTTCTAGCAATTATTTTTAACATCCCGAAAATTGCCCTGCAGATAGATGCAAAACACATTTCCTACGAATCGCACTTAAGAGAGGCAAGCTCTCTTTTTCCTCCATCTCAGTTATTAAGAAAATGGGGAGTCAAATTTGTCGCTAATCACATTTCCGCAGCAGATCCTAACGGGGGTGTCTCCCCCACAGTGAACAAGGAAAGGAAACCAAAAAATAAAGCAGAGACCGCGCCTGCCACCTCTTTGCGTGTTTGCCCTTCCTGCCAAGGGGTGTGGGTTCCAGGGCGGAATTTTCCTGGCTCGCCCACCCTCTCCAAGTGGGTCGCACGGAGCTCGGAGCTGTAAGAACTTACCTGCAGGCGTCCCGAGGGGCAGGCTGGTCTCCGGAGCCGACCGTGCCGGGGCTGGGCCACGGAAGGTGGAGGTGCAGCATGTGGAGGGCCTTTGTGGACAGGTGCACGGGCCCATCCCTCTCCAAGGCGCTACCTGCGGTTTACTGGACATTTATTAGAAGCCCACGCAATATCATGAAGCACCTGCAGGCAATAAAACCCCTTACATGTGTGAGGCCTTGAGGAAATTAACGGCTCCTCCCTGGGGATGCATATTTTGTGAAGATGTTTATTACAGATGAAGTGCTCCCGGGGTGGACCGTTAACAAGTTGTAGAGTGATAAAAGGGTTTTTATCCTTTTTCAGTGACAGAAGTAGGAAGAAGGCTTTCCCAGAATCTATAAAAGGGCCACTTCCTAATGAATTTTCTTAACTCTTTATTAATAGGGTCGGCTGAGTGGGGCTAGGGGCCCTTGGACCGTTGGACCACGAGACAAGGGGGATCGAGCAGGATGGGGAGGGGTCAGGGGGCTTGATGCTGGACTGAGAATGCCCCAGAAGGGTCTGGGTTCGAATTCCAGGCCTGGAAGATCATTCCAGAACCTGGGAGCATGATGGATGTGTTCTGCCCCAGGAAACTCATTTGCAGGCCCCTCCAGGTGATGGGGTGAGTCAGGCCAAAAGGCAGGTTCCAAGCCCCTCTTTTTAACCCCCTGTTCCCCACTCTGGCCTGCAGGCCATTACCAAGATGAAAGCCCAGAGAATGCCTTTGGACCACGACTGTGGAATCTAATTGAATTATATGAACGCAGTTAAACGTCTGCTTCAGAGAGGCAGGGCTCGCTTTCAAGGCTGGATGCTTCAGGAGTTAATGGGCTATTTGAACAATATAGGCCAAGAGCCGAACACAGGTGGGCTGTGTTAATAACTTTATTTAGACCCTCTTTTTTTCCCCCTTTGAGGCGCACAAGCCTTCCATTAATGCATTCATTAGAGTTTACGGCCGGGCTCTGGTTTTCCCCTAACGACACTGTCCAGACCCGGCTCCCCAGCTAATTGAGGCCAGCTGCCCCGCGGCCGCTCCCTGGCCGAAGGACCCAGTGTCACCAGGACTAGCTGCTAGGGCTGGACCCGGACCTGGACCTGAGCCTGGCTGGCAGGGCTGGGGACAATAGCGGTTTGGGGAGGGGACCCGGCTGTTCTCCCCCAGCCCAGGAGCTGCAGGAGAGGAGGAGTCAAAGGCGCCTTTAGACACCCCCAGCCCCACCCAGGCACGGGGAAGGAACCCAGATGGCGGACTTCCATCACCCCCATCAACATGGCCAGTGCCGCCTCCGCTCCTGCCCCCTCCTGTGCCTCCTCCCCACTGCAGTCACACTGATGTTCCAAGAGGCCAATCCAATGGCGTCAGGCCTGCCAAACAGCCTGCTGTGGCTCCCCACTATCCGCAGAGGGAAATTCAGACTTTGTCTTATGGCCTCCAACCCCGCCTCACCTTCATGCATCCTGGGTCCCTCCTCTGCCTGTTGCAGACCATCAGCCAGGAGTGTCTCACCCTAATCCCCAAGAACCCCCTGCTCCCTAACCTGCCAGACCCAGTTCACATGCAGCCTCCTCCAGGAAGATTTCCTTTTCTGCCTGCATTGAAATCCTGTGAATGTGTCTATGTCTTATCATTAGCCCCTTCCCTCCACTAGACCATGAATACCTTGAAGAACAGGATTCCTGTTCGTTATTATTATTTTTTAATTTATTTACTTATTTTTAGAGAGGGGAAGGGAGGGAGAAAGAGAGGGAGAGGAACATCAATGTGGGGTTGCCTCTCATGTGGCCCCCACTGGGGACCCGGCCCACAACCCAGGCATGTGCCCTGACTGGGAATCAAATCGGCGATCCTTTGGTTTGCAGGCCGGCACTCAGTCCACTGAGCCACACCAGCCAGGGCTCATTATTATTATTATTATTATTATTAAAATAACCACAACACACTAGTGGTTCCCACTGGTCAAGAGCACAGTGCCTGACTACCTTGTTCTAGCAGGCAAAAAGAATTATATGTATATCTCTCATATACTATAATATACACACGTGTGGGTGTGTATATGTATATATGTCAGTGTCTGTGTGCATAATGTCAGGGGGTGTCACTAGCATGGAGGCATATAAAGTAAGGACAGAGAGTAACTGAGCAGTTGTTGTTTTCTTTTATTTATTTTATTTTATTTTTTTTATCCTCACCTGAGGGCATTTTTTCATTGCTGTTAGAGAGACAGGGAGAGAGAGAAACATCGATGTGAGAGAGGAACATCAGTTGGCCACCTCCCGCACACACCCAGACCAGGGATCAAACCTGCAGCCTAGGCACGTGCCCTGACTCGGAATTGAACCCACAACCTTTCAGTTATGGGATGATGCTCCAACCAAATGAACCACACAGGCCAGTGTTGTTTTATATAGGGGTTGAGGATAGCCTCACGTTTGGGCAGAAACACAGAGAAAGTGAAGGTGCGGATCTCCAGGCAGAGGGAACAGCCAGTGCAAAGGCCCTGGGGTGGGACAGCAGTGGCTGGAACAGAAGGATCAGGTTAACTCAGAGAAACACAGGGGCCGAGTCACGCTGGGTCTGGTTCACACCAAGGACTGTGGGATTTATCTGAAGGAAGCTGAGGAGCCATTCGTGGGTTTTCCACTGGGGAGCAACGTGACGTGCTAGGAAGTGACTGAAGTCATCCTGAGAAGACAGGATGGAGGCCATGCTGGCTGTCCTTGGCCCACGGTACCCTTTATCCTGGAGTGACCTGTCCCCACTTCTCATTGTGCAAGTCTAAATCCAGGGTCACCTCCTCTAGGAAGCCTCCTTTCCGGGTTGAGTCAGGTGGCCCTTCCCAGTGCTCCCACAATGCCCATCCCTGTCCCCCACACAGCAGTTACCTCACTGTTTGTCAGGTCTGTTCATTCACCTGCCTCCCCAATAGCCAAACTGCAGCATGGACACAGGGGCTGCGATTCTTTCTGCCTGGGCCGGCACGTGCTCACACACAAAGGACATGCGCAGTGAGCATGAGTCAACATGAACTGAAAGACGCAGCAATATTACCACAGTGAATGCCATTCCGCAAGAATCCAAAGCAGACCTCTCAAAGGGAAGGTAGGTGTGGCCAGAGTGTGAGAGAGGGGAAGTGGTGAGAGCTGACGCAGAGTTCACACAAACTGCACCTTGAATGTCAGAGAGTTTGCGCTTTCTCCTGTGATCAATGAGTAGCTGTTGGAATGCATGTGGCATAGTGAAATTTCCGTTTTAAAAAGATGACCCTAAAATGGCATCAGGCCCCGATGGTTTTACGAGATCTCACAAAGAATAGATCATTGACATGTAGTTACTACTTTCCAGAGAATAAGATGGAAAGTTTCACTGACAATTCTATGAAGCTAGTACAAATCTAATGCCAGAACTCAATGAAGGTGGCAGCATAAGCCCCGGAGGGCGATCTCATCTGAAATATTGATGGGAAATACCAAATCAAACACTATCCCAGGGCACCAAGTAGAAGATCAGAAGTACAACCCACTGTGATTAAACAACACTGGTTCCGGGAGTGCAGGGCCAAGCATGCATGGTCAGCAGGAAGAAAAGCAACCGAGGCAGCCCTTCACAGACAATGCCCGTGATTGATGCAACTGCCAGGCAGACTTTGTACTTAAAGAGCGGAACACCAAGCTGCAAAAGCTCTTCTCTTCCAGAGCATTTGAGGTCTTATTCCCCAGCATATGCTATTAATTTGGCTCAAATAAACTCTCATAAAAATTTAAAAGCAAAAGAAAAGAAAGAGTGAAAGGCCAGCAATAGATGTACGAGCCAGCCTGGGTTGCCGACAAGGATGTGGGGATGGTGGCCATCCTTCCCCTTTCGTCTTTGTGACTCGGACTCATGTCTTCGCACCCTTCTCTTCATGGTCACCCCAGGGGCTGAAGTAGTGCCCGGCATCACCAAGCCACTCCTGGGGTTATTCACGGTTCCAAGACTACAACCCACTCACTCCAGATAATCATGACATACCAGTGAGCTAAGAGGAAGTATCAATACTGAAAAAAAAAATCACCATTTTCAAATGAAGATGCTGTTTGCCTATAAAATGCAACACAATTGAGTCAAAAATTATTAGAGCTAAAAAGAAACTTTGGTAAGATACTTAGTGATTAGACAAATAGGAAGAAATAACTGCTATATTTCACTAGCAAGCAGTCAGAAAATCTAATGGAAAAAAATCCTATTTATAAAAGCTATTTAAAAAGTACCAAGTTCCTAAAAATAAGCAGAACCAGAAATGTGTAGGACTTCTGAAATTAAAAAAAACTTTATTGAGGGACATAGAAGAACTTTTAAATAATTGTAGAGACAAGGAATTTTACCGGATGGGAAGATTGACTCCTGTAAAAATCTATTTTAAAAAGCACTATCTTGCCCTGGCTGGTGTGGCTCAGTGGATTGAGTGTGGGCCTGTGAACTGAAAGGTCACCTTCGATTCCCAGTCAGGGCACATGCCTGGGTTGTGGGCCAGGTCCCCAGCAGGGGGCGTGTGAGAGGCAACCGATCGATGTATCTCTTGCACATCGATGTTTCTCTCCCTCTCTTTCTCCCTCCCGTCCCCTCTCTCTTTAAAAATAAATAAACTCATTTTTTTAAAGAAATGTTGAAAAAAATAGCATGTTTTACTTATCAGAGTGGTCAAGGTTCAAAAGAATGGTAACGCCCAGTGCTGGTGAGAATGTGGGGGCTGGAGGGGGTGGAGGGGGCGCTCTCACGCCCTGCTGGTGAGGGCCCAGTGGGGGCAGCTTTCTGAAGGAGGCGATGCAGACTGACAACAGCCTCTACGATATACAAATAAAATGCACATCTACCCGGCACTTCTGCTCCTAGGTCTCTGGCGTGGAAAAACAGACAAGTTCCACGCACGAGAGTGTTCAAATGAGGCTCCGTTTACTGACTGACATGGGGAAAACCGGTTACAAGCGAAAGTTTAGGGAAGTGGCTGATTAAGCGGGTGCGCATCACCCTAGCAGCACGGGACAGAGTTAGGGAGACCCTCGCGTGTCAGGGTGGAACCATCCCAGAGACGACAGTTAAGTCAGAAAAGCGAATGTCAAGCCGCAGGGGTAGTATATTTGTCGTTGTGGCAAATTAATATATTTCTATCTGCATGCATAACAATTCTGAAAAGATGCCCCCCACAAAAAACTGAGAGGGGGGGTATAACTATTGGCACTTTTAAATTTTTTATCTTGTTTTTTTTTAATTAAAAAAAACAAGAAAGATATGCTAACTATGGGCATATATATTTTCACATGGAAGGGCTGTCAAAATTGGCAGGTTACTAAATAGCACAAATAACGTGATACCATCTTTCAAAAAGGAAGCGTGTCCGTGTGTGTGTCTTGTCTGTAGTGGCTTATCTCTGTTACCTCATCTCGCTGCTGGGCTTAATAAACATCGTTGAATAAATCACAATGCATCTTCCTGGAAGACAGATGCTAATATCTCAAAAACTGCCAGTCCCCAGGTGATAGGGTTATGAATGGTTTTGATTTTCTTTTATTTGTCATTTTCCCTGTTTTTTTTTTAAATAAATAGGTATTGTGTGTGTTACTTTCATAACTTTTTCCATGAAAAGAAAGAGACGCTAATCATTTCTCTACAAAATGGGTGACTAACCAGCTGGTCAGTGGGCCCAGCGGTTGAGATCTGGGGGCACCGGGGACTCTGGACGGGAGGAGTCAGACGTCCCAGCACCGGCGGCCCCGGGCGCCCCCTCCTGGAGACCCGGCCCGCACACCCCTTCCCCGCCGTCCTGGTTCCCATCCCACACAAGCATCAGACTCACCTGGAAGTTTATTGACAACAGCCGCTCCCCGGCACCAGCCCAGACCACCGACCAGCTTCCTGGCGGGACGAGGGCACAGCCTCCGGAGGAGCTCAGAGCGGCGGCGCCAGGACGCAGAGCAGCCGGCGGATCAGGGCTCGCGCCCCTGCCCTGGCGACCTCCCCGCTTTCAGTCCTGGCGCGCGATGCGGCCTCAATTTACCGCTGCAAGGTCATGCGGCATCTGTCTCCCTGGAACCCCGTTCCCCTCCACCCTCCACTAAGCTTCTCACTCTGCCTGAAACAGGCCTGGCCTCTTCACCCCTTCATGCCCCACACTGCCTCCTGGCACACTCCCAAGTTCACATTCAGAGACACCCCCATTGACCAGTGGGCCCCGGGAACAGCCCGCAGCTGTCCTCACTCAGAGTCCCCGGGTCTCGGAACAACCCCTCGCAGGTCTGGACTCCGATCTCCGCTCCCAGTCCCCCTCTGGGCAGCCCAGCCGTGGTCCAGAAGTGGCTGCTGGTGTGCCTTGTCCACCTCAGACACGGGGATGCTCGGTGGAACACTCCAGAACCACCCCCTCTTATGGATCCCATGCTGATGCCCAGGGTGGCTGGCGCTATCCTCACCATCCCTCGGCCCCACAATTCTGGCTCACAAAGGATTCTGCACATTAATAAGCAATAGTCAAGCACTCCATTAGAAAAAATGTCAATCTTCTTCCTGGAAGGACATGGGGTGGGGCGGGGGCTTCCAGATCTGCACAGAACTTCAAATGGCTCAGGAACCTCATCTTGGAATGAAGGTGGGTCCTGGCCCGGTCCTGGCCTGTGGGGGCTCTGGCCCTCCGCCCTTGCCCCATCCCAGGCTTCTCCAGCTGGGCTCAGCACCTGACACCCCTGCACACAGGTCTCATAAGCTCCCATCATCCCCTGCAGCCTCCTCACCGCACCTCACTCCCAGCAGGTGAGGGCCGACGCCTGGATGTCCTGGCAACAGGACTGGAAGAAAGGGGGACATTTGCTGGAGCAGGGGTGGCTGAAGGCCCCTGGGGTCTTCCTCATTAAGCACAGCCCTGGAGCACGACTTTGCTGTCTGCCCTCTGTTCCCCAAACTCCTCACTCCCACACCGTGACAGGACGGGAGAGGTAAACCAAGGTCGCAGGTCCCGTCCCTGGGGCTCTGGGACAGCTCCTCTCACCACCTGTCAGTCCCTCTGGCTCGGGTCTCAGCAGATCCAGTGGCCTGGGGCCTGGACACTTGGTGAGAGCTTGGAGGGTGTCCTGGAGCATCCGTCCTGAGGGAGGCGGACCTCCAGTGGGCAGGGCCAGAGAGCAGGCAGGGGAGCTCGGGGGGCTGCCCTTCTGACGTGCCCCCACATCAACAGGCCTGCGAGCCCCTGGGTGGGTTTGGACGCTGACGCCCCCTGGGACCCCTGCCCCTGCCCCTGCCCCTGCTGAATTCGGGCTCTGAGAGCAGGGAAGGCCATGGAGAGGGCAGAGGAGTGCATGGGGGTGGAGGCCAGTGCAGGGGGCTGGGGGCTTGCAGGATCCACCCTGGCTGACGTGAGCCCATCCCAGGCCTGGCCTTGGGTCATCAGATCCTGGCTCCACAGCCGTGTGGCCTCAGGCAAACTGCCACCCTCTCCAACCTCAGTTTCCCCTCTGTTCCGTGGACATGATGCCCATGCCCGTGTCACTGGGGTGCTGCACGGACTGAATGAGGGAGTCCGCTCAGTGCCCCACCCGTGCTGGCTCTGCCTGAGTGCCCAGGATCCCCTCCCCACCCCTCCCTCCTCTCCCTGATCCTCCTCCTCCCTCATCGCTTTGAAGGAGAAGGAGGAGGAAGAGTGGTGTTTGAAGTCTCTGAAACCCACTCAGGATCCTCTTTCTTGGCTCCCGCCCTGGAGACGGCCCTACCCAGGAAGCCCGTGGGATGTTAGGGTGGGAATGGTCTGGAATGAACGGCCCTGGCCCTGGGCCCAGGAGATGAGGAAAGAGTGATGCTCGGAGCCTGGTGGGGAGACAGAGAAATGAAAAGAAAGGGGGTAGTTGGGGCCAGGGCGGGGGTCCAGCTCCAACGCCCTGTGAGCTTCATCTCCCTGTCCCTGGTCCCTGAGGGGGAGTCTTGCTGTCTGCCCCGCACTGTGCCCGTGGCAGCCAAGCATGACGGCGGAGACCTGGCCAGGGCCCCCCACTCCCCCTCAGCCCCTCAGAAGTCCCCTTGACATCTTAGGGCCCCACACCTAAGCCCCCAACCATGGGGCCCACCTGGCCTGCAGCCAGCCCTTTCTGCTGGGCTCTGCCTCCAGCCCCCGCACCGAAGGCTTCTCTCTCTCTCCAGCTTCGCTTGGCCAATAAACCTACTCAGGCCTCTCCCCACTTTAAAAAACATCCTCTGACTCTGCCCCCTAGCAGGCTCCCCCTCCCACTGCTCCTCCCCTGCACAGGCCAACTTCCCAGGGGGTCCTGGGCAGCCCCGCCTGCCCTGCTCCCTCTCCCCACAGAGCCCTTCCTCCCAGCCTCCTGGGTCCAGGGCTGCCCTGTCCTGTCTCAGCTTCCTGACCCAGCCTTCCTTGAGGCTTTCCCTCCTCTTGGCTCCCCTCTCCCCGTGCGCCCTGGCAGCCCCTACTCTCTGACCTTCGCAGGTAGCATCCATTTGTTCCTTGCTGGATCCTGGGCACCCAGCACGGTGTCTGGCACAGATGAATGACAGAGTGAATGAATGGACAGAGAGTGGCCAGCACCCAACGAGGGAAAAGGGGCTGAGAGGATCCAGAAGGCAGAGCTGGGCAGGAAGTCCCACCATGGCAGGCAGAGTGGGTGTCACCGTGCTGACAGGGACCCCTACAAGGCCAGAGAGAGCGGTGATTGAGAGGAAGGACTGTGGAGCCAAACAGCTTTGGATTCTAGCCCTGGCTCGGTCTCCCAGGCCTGCACTTCTTCCTCTGTGGAGGGGGGCCAGTCGCTGCCGCTGGGAGGGGCTGAACAAGCGTGTGATGCCGGCTTGCTCCTGTCTGTGCTTGCTCTGGGGGTCTCTCCTCCTCACCACAAGCCTGGAAGCAGGTCAGACTCTTGTCCCCATTTTTCAGATGAGGAAGCTGAGGCCAGAGAGCTTAGGTGGTTTGCCCAGGGCCACAGGGTTCAAGGGCAATGGGGAGAAGACTTGAACACAAGCGGCCTGACTCCAGAGCCAGCGCTCCCCAGCACAGCCCAGCAGCCCAGCCTATCAAAGGTGTGCCAGGCGAGGGTGCCCAGCACAGGGCTTACTCTCTGGAGTCGCCCAGCGGTGGAGCCTCCAAGAATGAGTAAGGAAGTCCGAGATGGTGAAGGCTTTGGGCGGGAACATGAGGACATGCCAGGCTAGATGAGAAAGGACAGGCAACCTTACACTTCAGACGGGGGGTCAGTGTGAGTTGGTGGCCACAGGGATCCAGAACAGGTTCTGGAGGGCAGGGACCTCTCTGGCAGCAGAGTCCATGGAACAGATCCAGTGTTAGAGGCGAGGGTCAAACCTGGACCACTCGGCCCTTTGTGCCCCACTTAGTGCCTGGCACATGGTAGGCAAACA
>PVJI01020923.1:0-28046 GCA_004026765.1 Micronycteris hirsuta | reverse complement strand
GACAAGAAGGGCCCTATTGGGTCGAGGCGCAGGCTCCAGGAAGCCCAGCCTCTTCTCTCGTTCACACCTGTGGGCGCCAGGCCTGAGGCCTCATGGCCATTACAATTTCTTTCCTTTGCTCTGAGGAGGTGGGGTCCAGTGAGCTCAGATCACACTTTGATGGGGCTGAGGCCCTCCCTGAGGTCCTTGGGGACATGCCTGGGGAGGCCAATGAAGGGAAACTGAAGCCCAAAGGCTCAGGTAGTGTGGGGAGGTGGCATGGGGGTGACTTGCTCTGGCTCTCACATTATCTGTCCATGAAGAGCTCCCACTTCCTTGGCTGTGGCCTTCCTGCCTCCAATATGTTGTGTGTGTGTGTGTGTTCCTGAAGGGTGGGGATCAGTGTGAGGCAGTGGGGAGAAAGTAGGGCCATGCTTAAACTAGGGCAGCTGGACATGTCTATAGCCCAACAGTCCCCAACCCTGATCATCACCAGCTTCAAACTACTCCCCCCAGGCTCTCTGCATTGTCCATGTTGAGCTAGCCAGCCACTGGGAGACCCCATCGCCCCCACGCTGTGCTGAGAGGCAAGGCTGAGGTCTGAAAGCTCAGGGCCTGCAGTTGGACCCCAAGTCTCAGGCTGACTGCGATGGGGGAAAATCTATTTCTCTTTCTAGGCCTCAGTTTTCTCTTCCATAAAATGGAGATAGCAGTTGTGCTAGATGCAGGGAAGCCTCTCTGCTGGGCATCCCCTTGAGGCCCCTTCCTGGCTCTTTCTGGCTCTGTGGGGGTCTCTTGTCGCCTCTTGCTGTCTCAGTGCGTCCAGCTAGCCCCCTCCCCCTGCATAGTTCTGGCTGAGTCTTGTGCCAGTTCCTCAAGGGGAAATGAGGGCTGTGCCGGGAAGCCCGCCCAGCCCCTAACCCGCCAGCCTGCCCACTGCCTGGGCCCAGCCAGGAACCGGGGAGAACCAGCCAAACCTTGTCCTCTGCCTCTGTCACGAGGCCCTGCTATAGGGCCTCCAAACCCTCAGCCTCCCTTCACCTCAGGGTGAGTCTGCGCTGCAGCCATCAGACACGATTGCTTTGTGCTGGCCCACGCCCCCCAGGGCAAGTCCCGTGACACCACCTGGTTGGCCTTCCCAGCGCCTGTCCATCCTCTGCCCTGGCGCAGGGGCCAGACACCAGGGCAGATGTTCTCTGTGGAGATCCCCAGCCCTCTCCAGCTCCAGCAGGCTGCACAGGGCCTGTCTGCACCCACCTCTCCCCAGAGTCTCTCCTGGGCCTGGCCAGACCACCATTACCCCACCCCCACCTGTTCAGGTGGACTGTGGATCCCAGAGAATTCCAAGGTTCCTGCTGGGCGTTCCAGCCCTGACTCACCCCCTCTGTGAGGTAGCGGCTTTGGCAAGGGTGCCAGACAAAGCGGGGAGCGGTCTCCTCCCTCTCTTCTATTCCATCTTGCTCTCCTACCTTCATCCTCCCCTTCCTGTTCTCTCCCACTGCCCTCCTCCTCCCAGCCCTGGGCATCCAGTGGTATTTGGGCAAGGGCCCTGCGCAGTGGCAACAGGCACGGGAAGCCTAGGCCTATGCTGCTCTGCGCTGAGAGTTGCAAACTTGGGGGAAGAAGGAGGGACCCGCTGTCCAGGTAGGCAAACCCCAGACCTTCTCCCTACCCTGTGCCAAGGACTTCTGGGGCCCCCCTGATGTCTGCATGGCCAGCCTGGGGCTGGTAGAACCTGTGGTGTGATCAAAGAAGCCAGGGAAGCTGGATGCTGCCTTAGCATGGGGGACCCTCATTTCGCTGTGTGACCTGGGGTAGGCAGGCAGCTTCTCTGAGCCTCTCACTGGGGGCCATGACTCAGGAGGGCTGTAGGGACCCACTGGGGGTGCTCTGAGGCTGGCTATGCAGCTCCTGGGCTCCTCCTGACATCCCCTCCAGCAGCTCTGCCCTCAGTGATGGTGGGAGCCAAAGCAGGCCATGTGACCTCTTGGCAGGGGTGGCTGCAGGAGGAGTGCAGGAGGGGACAGCAAGACAGGGATGAATGAGAATCTGAGGGGCAGAGCTGTGTACACAGATGTGGAGGTGGCCTCAGGCCCCACCTGGTAGCCAGCCCAGCCGTACCTCGATAGGGCCTGCCCAGGAAAGCGTCAGGCAGGGCCAAGCTGCTCCAAAGCTGCTGGCCTAGAGTGGGCAGAGCCCTCCACCCTCAGTCTCCCTTCCACCTCTACAGCTAGCAGTCAGGTTCAGGAGGCTCACCTAGCCCCACTGATATCCCAAACAACCCCTCCCCCGGCCAAGATGGGCCCCAAGTGAGGGTCTCCCTGGAGTGGGACCAGTTTGGGTCTGCAGGAGGCCCTGGCAATCAGCTGGACTCCCTGCCCAGAGATGCACCCAGGGCAGTCTCCTTCCCCCATCCCAAACCTATGAGGCAAACAGGGTGCGCACTCTTATTCCTGTTTAACAGATAGGAAAAAATGAGGCTGGGACTTTCCCTGGAAATCCTTTTAGGTGGGGGTGATGGGAGAGGCACAGGCTCGGGCTCTTCCCTGTACAGAGCTTTCGGCCAGAGGAGCCTCCACTGGAGGAGGAAGGGGGCAGGCAGATGTGGGTGCCAGGGGCAAGCTCAGGCAGGGAGGCTTCCCCCACCTCACCTTGCTGCCCAGCCTGGGGGCCTCCAGACAAGCCTGACCCTGCCCGCCACTTTGGTGGCAGGCTGCTCCCCTGAGGGGGGTGGGGCAGTCGGCTCTCCAGAAGGCTGGACCCTTGGCAGAAGGAAGGGTGGGAGCCCCAGGGCCCAGCCAGGGGAAGACTTGTGGGCCAGGGGAGGAAGCCAAGGTCCCAGGGAGCAGTGAGAAAGTGAATGGGGGTGCTGTGCCCTCTCCACTTCTGTGATTTCTCTCATGGCTTTGGAGGACACCCCTCTCTTTCTCCACTTTGTCTCTGGAACTAACCCGGGTCTTGGTCCAGCGTGCCCAGCCTAGTGCCCTGGCCTCTTGACTTTCTTAGAAAAATGTGGGTGCGCTGCAAGGTGGGGGCCTCAGGCAGGAAAGGAAACGACTCATAATCCATTTACTCAACGCTGACTGCCCACGTTGCCTTGAACATGTGGGATTGGCCCAGGCCACAGCGGTATCTTCAAAGCATGTGGGGGGCAAATAATTGGGTTTCTTTCTCTGCCTCCTCCACTCGCCTCACTGACCCCCCAGGCAGCTGCCAGCTGACTCAGTGCTGTGTGTGCGTGTGAGGGGCGGTGCTACAGACTCCCTAATGGGAAGACACTGCATTTCCCACTAACGTCAAGTCCTGCCTGGGAGCAGAGGGGAGCAGGAAGAGGTGCTCCTATCCTGCCAGGTACCTCCTGGCTGCCCACACTCCCTGTCTCTGCCGTTCCGGCCCCAATGATGCAAGGGGGGCACGGTGGCAACCCAGGCAGAACCCCAGTTTCTGGTGTTGGGAAAGTGGCCAGGAAGGGGCTGAGAGGATGGATGTGCATACTGGGTAGGCCCTCCTGACAGCCACTCCTCGCCCTGACCTTCTAGGTACATCTACCATGTGGCCCCTCTGGTTCCTCGTACCCCTGCTGGCCCTGAGCCAGGCCCTGCCCTTTGAGCAGAAGGGCTTCTGGGACTTCACCCTGGATGATGGGCTGCCCATGCTGAATGATGAGGAGGCTTCGGGCGCCGACACAACCTCGGGAGTCCCGGACCTGGACTCCCTCCCGCCCACCTTCAGTGCCATGTGTCCTTTCGGCTGCCACTGCCACCTGCGGGTGGTCCAGTGCTCTGACCTGGGTCAGTCCTGGGGCTGCGGTGGGAGGGGTGTGCGGAGGCACAGGCACAGCCTGAGTGCCGCTCTCAAGGGGACGCACATGTCTGTCCTGTGGTATGGGCATGGAAGGATGGGAGCAGAGATGGGGTGACCCTGAGCAGGCTTGGGGGTCCTGATCTCAGTATGGGAGGGAGTCCAGTTGTCTGGTTGCAAGTGAATGGGGAGTGAGAAGAGCCTCTGCCTGGCTGTGGCAGAGTCCCTGCATGCATGTCTGTGTGTCTGTGTCCCCATACTCTGAGCCTCTCCGGGGTGTGGCCTGGGCTCACATTGGTAATGGTGGTGCCCCCAGGTCTGAAGGCTGTGCCCAAGGAGATTTCACCTGACACCACATTGCTGGACCTGCAAAACAATGACATCACCGAGCTCCGCAAGGATGACTTCAAAGGCCTCCAGCACCTCTACGTAAGCCTGCCCTGGTCCTTGCAAGGGGCCGAGAAGACATGGATGGTCTGCAGCTGGGGGGTCGGGTCCAGATAGCTGTGTGCATGCACTGGTGGAGTGTGAGAGGGGACAGGGGCCCATGGAGTCCTGAGAGAAGTCTGGAGGTGGGCATTGAGGGAGTACCGAGGGTCAGGGTCACATGTGTGGGTGTCAGCAACAATAAGTACAGGACAGGATCAATCAGCTTAATTCCTTTTTCAGCTGGAAATGTTTTTCAGTTTATTGGTTTTTCCCAAGAACATATTGCATTGTAGCCAGGGTGCAAGTGGGGAAACTGAGGCTCAGAGAAGTGCTGGGCTGCGCTAGGCAGTAGTGGCATCACCAGGCCTGAGTACTATTACCCAGCTCTGCACCATGCCCACGAGCAGACGGATCGCCTTGAGGCCCAGCTGTGAAGTCCCGATAATCTCCAGCTCAGGTGGCAGAGGAGTAGAGAGAGGAGGGGAAAGACTGGGCTGGGGAGCCGGTGCCTTCACCACCAACGCCCACCCCACCTCAGGCTCTTGTCCTCGTGAACAACAAGATCTCTAAGATACATGAGAAGGCTTTCAGCCCTCTGCGGAAGCTGCAGAAGCTCTACATCTCCAAGAACCACCTGGTGGAGATCCCTCCCAATCTGCCTAGCTCCCTGGTGGAGCTTCGCATCCATGACAACCGCATCCGAAAGGTGCCCAAGGGTGTGTTCAGCGGGCTGCGCAACATGAACTGCATTGGTGAGTGCGGCCCTGGCCCAGGACAGTCCTCACCCTGGTGGCTGGCAGGGAGGGTCAGGGGGAGGGACCTCTTCCAGTTAGAATGGGTCTCACAGAATGTTCTGGAGCCTTGTCTAGGGGCATGTCCTAGAGCCGCCAAAGCAAGGTTAAGAGAATTCATAGAGAGAGGGAAGGGAAAGGACCAGTGCCACCAGACAGCTGGCCAGGGCCTGCCATGGGCTCTCCCTTACTCCCCTTGCCCCATGAGGCCGATGCCAGAACCTTTGGGGGCTAGTGGTCTTGAACAGCTAGGAATTTGCAATTTGCCCCATAAATCAGTGGCCGCTTTCAAGGGGAGGAAGGAGAGCAGGGAATTAGCAAGGTCTGTTAGGCCAGCCCAAGCCAGGAAGCCAACAGACCTAGGGATGTTCGGGCAGCAGTTCTGCTCTGTCTCTGGGGCTGAGGGGGCTTCTCTCCTAGAGATGGGTGGGAATCCCCTGGAAAACAGTGGCTTTGAACCTGGAGCCTTCGATGGCCTGAAGCTCAACTATCTGCGAATCTCCGAGGCCAAGCTCACCGGCATCCCCAAAGGTAGGAAGACCACTCTTTCTTCCCATGGTGGGCAGAGCTGGGGGTCTAGAGCCTTCGGCAGTCCTCTCTCCACCACCCCCACCCCCCTCACAGCACCAGTGGCACACTCCTGTATTCATCTCAAAGCGCCCTTTCCCGCCCTCCCACCTGCACCCCCACCCCTGCCCTGGCAGACCTCCCTGAGACCCTGAATGAACTCCATCTGGACCACAACAAAATTCAGGCTATTGAGTTGGAGGATCTGCTCCGCTACTCCAAACTGTACAGGTGGGTTGGGGGGCAGAGGGGGGTGACCCACTCCACGGTCCTTTTCTCCTCTGGCCTCTCAGTACATCTCATCCATCCCTTTGCAGGCTGGGCCTGGGCCACAACCAGATCCGCATGATCGAGAATGGAAGCCTGAGTTTTCTGCCCACCCTGAGGGAGCTGCACTTGGACAATAACAAGCTGTCCAAAGTGCCTGCTGGCCTTCCGGATCTCAAACTACTCCAGGTGAGAGCTGCGGGTGGGGGGCAATCCCAGTACTGAGTTCTCTAAGACTGGGGGAGGGGCACAGCCCTTGTCCCCCGGGGCAGTTCCTTGGCCCCCTGCCCCTCCTGGTGTGGGTCCCAGGTAGAGAGTGGAACAGGAACTCGCTGTGCAAGTGGCAGCTGCATGGTCTGTCGGATTACTCCATCTCTGCCTCCTCACTGGGAAAGGAGCAGCCAGGAGGACGCCTCCCTCAGGGTCAATGGGCTGTGCTAAGGAAGAGGAGGAGAGTCGGACAACAAGGGGGATGGGGCAGGGGTAGAGAGCGGTTGTAAGGGATGAGTAGGAGGTGGCCTGGTAGATGCTGAAACTGAAGGTCTCCCAAGAGGGCAAGTCCTCAGAGGAGGTCAGGGAACATTGAGGGCATGGGGATGTACAAAGCTGTGCTAAGACGGGGATAGCCCAGGGCAAGAAGTGGGCTGATGGGGCAGGGGGCGTGCAGGGCCTTGCCTGTTGTCTCAAGGGGCCCTTCCTTGGCTTGGTTTCCAGCCACACTGGCAAAGTTGGCCTTGCCCAGCCCTTCCCTGGTTCCCAGTCTCTCCCTCAGCCCCATTCACAAGTGCCAGGAGACCCGCCATTCCCACAAGGTATCCAGCCAGAGCTGAGTCCAACGGAGCCCTGCGAGCGGGGCAACCCAGCTGCACCAGAAGCACGGGCAATGCTGGGCTGAGTGTGCCCTCTAGTGGCCAGTTCCTCTCCACCCCTAGAGGGCGCTGTTGCAGATGAGCATCTCCCCCACCCCCCATCATTGGGCTTCTCTCCCACTCACCCTCTTGTCGGCTCTGCCCCTCCCCTGGAGAGGGGCTTCAGGGAGTTGGGCGGGGCTGATAGAGGGCAAGTGCCTCCGAAGACTGGGAGGAAAAGGAAATCAACCTGAAGGTTCTTTATCCTCTCATGTCCCTGGGCTCCTGCAGTGAGAGGCTGAGATGGGCAGGCCAGGAGTTTGGTGAACCCAGAAGGAAGGCAAGGGGCCCTCTGTGAGCCCAAGGTGCCATCTTTCCTGCATGGACACCCCACCCCATCCCCTGACCCTCATGTGCCCCTCACCTCCTGCCCACCACACACTCACCCGAGCCCTGATCACACACCCGCCTGACCACCATACTCAAGCCATGGTTTGCTCCTCCCGGTGGGAGAACTACATCTGGGCCCTCAAAGAGCTGTTTGGATGCAATGCAATGAAGTGATGTCCCCATGGCCACCAGGCCAGACTCAGGAAACGTGGTTGAGAGGCCTGGGCCATTGGCACTGAAACTAGGCCACGCCCCTCTGTCCCAGGTCGTCTACCTACACACCAACAACATCACCAAGGTGGGCGTCAATGACTTCTGCCCCATAGGCTTCGGGGTCAAGCGGGCCTACTACAACGGCATCAGCCTCTTCAACAATCCTGTGCCTTACTGGGAGGTACAGCCAGCCACCTTCCGCTGTGTGACTGACCGCCTGGCCATTCAATTTGGCAACTACAAAAAGTAGAGGCAGCAGCAGCCTTGTGGTGGCCTGGGCCGGGTCTCTGGGGAGCACAGGGAATCCTGAGGGGAAGGCAGAGCAAGGGAGCGAAGCCAGTGCCCAGCTACACCCAACCCAGCCCCACCCTTTATCCCCAAGCCCCACTTGCTGCCCCCTGACACCTTCGCCCTGGCTCCCAAGCATGCAGGTGGGGCACAAGGCCCAGACCTCATCACATGTCCCCTTAGCTTCAGAGCTGCCCCTCCCCATCATCATAGCCACTCAGAGGCACCCCTGCCAAATTTTCTGCCATTTCACCCTGAAACCAAATTTTCTGAAGCTCCAGTACAAGAAAACCAGTCCCTGGGTCTGGGGGCAGAAGGAGACGAGCAGGGTTGGAGACAGCAGATCCAATCAAACCCACTGCACCTGGCTGGTGCACATGCCTCCACCACATGAACTTGCAGCTTCCAGCCCTCATTGACCTGGTCTGCTACCCTTGGTCTCAAATGGTCCCCCATCTTTATGCAAGTTCACGGCCCATCCATCCAAGCTTCCTTGCTCTACTGGCTCCTAGACCAGTCCTGTCCCTCTCTCTCTGTCTCCCTTTCTTGTCCTCCCTCTTCTCTCTTAATGTCCTTCAGCTGGATGTGGTCTCTGCCATGAGAGTCCTCTGCCCAGCCCCTACCCAAGCAAGCCAGCAGGTGAGGAGACAGTTGCCCCCCCACAGCTGCCTCCTCTGCCCAGGCCTCTCCCCCAAGCCTGGATGGTCCTGGAGGAGGCAGGTGGAGGTGCTGCATCCCGCACACACTCTAGTCAAGACCCTGGAAGTCAGGCCCCCAGGAGGGGCCCAGCATCCCACTGGAGTCCCAAACATGCTTTTCATTGTCCCCCTTCTCCCTTAATGGCTAGGTCTTCCCCCACCTCGCTTTCAGCCCTTGGTGCAGAGTTTCAAGCAATCACACCCAGCTTGAGGAGGGGCTGCTTCTGAGGTCGATTGTTGTCTTTCAATTAAAGAAGCACTGTGCAATATGGCTCTGCGTGTCACCATTCTTGGGGTGGCACTGGGGACCGAGCAGGAAAGCGAGAACAAGCGGCTACCTCTGGCCAGCTCCCAGGCTCTTCATCTCTGTGCCCCCTCCAAGCCTGGGGCTTCTTCCTCTTTGCTGCTTTCCCTGTGATCAGGTGAAGATCCTGGAAACCCCCAGGTATCGGACTGTACAAGGAGGTCCAGGCAACCAGGTGAAAGGCCCTTGCCTGGCCCTTTCCCCTCCATTCTAGGCACTTCTGTTGCCCTAGCTGTCCTCAGACTAGGCTCCTGAAGCAGACCTACCGAGGTAGCATCTGCCCTCCCAGAGTAGAGCATTTGAGGAGCACTAAGCTAGATCCCCCTCCAAGTGGAGCCAGGAAATCCTAGGGGACCCACTGATTGCCCCTCTGGATGGATTCCTGTGTCAGCAGCAGGGGGCGCACTCCCAGCCAGTTTGCTGTGTGCCCATCTGTGCTGACCTGGCCTGGGTCCCCAGCACAACCTCCACCCTGCAGGATGCACTGTGTGTGCGCCAGCAGAGACAAGCCCAGGCTTCAGTGTGCTGGTGCCAGCTCCCAAGGGAGGATCCAGAGCATAGCCTGGAAATCCTGCTCACTGGATACACAGGTCTGTCCTGGAAAGGGCAGTATGGGGGCCAGTCCCCAGAGCAATGCCCCCTCAGATGGCATGCCCAGAGGGCTGAGGTGGCAGTGAGCTAGAACCTGGCTGCTCTCCCTTGGTGCCACATGAGGGGCTTCAAGTCCAGTGGTGGGAGCCAGGTCTTCTCTAGGCAGCCACAGCCCACTCAACAAAATGGAGCAGGCAGGGCCCCACGGAAGTGGCAGCCCAAGAGAAAAGGAGCCCGGAGGCATTGCACACTGCCTCCAAGCACACAGCCACCTGCCCTCCCACCTGGGCTGGCACCAGGGTACCCAGTTTTCCCAAGTTCCTCCTTTTGGGGGATGGGAGGCACCCCTCACTGTGGTGGCCCAGCAATAGAATGTCACCTGTCGGGATCATAGCACTATCCCGGGCTATGTGCTCCATGGCCCGGCAATCTCTGCTGAGCTGGGCAGGCTCAGGGCAAGGGCACTGGCCAGGGGCCAGGAGTCAGGGCCTCAGTCAAGTCCCCTCACTGGCCAGGAGGAGGAGCAGTCAGCACCTCAGCACCCAGGCCTGGCAGAGCTGGAAACTTGGAGCCCTCGGGCCGTTTCTCTGTGGGAGGGTGTGGGGCACCTGACTGTGCTGTGCAGGGCCGACACAACCCCTCCCCCTGTGGGTCTCCATCTTCTCTCCCTCCATCCCTCCCAGCCTTCCTGCCATTTCTTTCCTCTCTGCCTCCCTCTCTCTAGGGACACAGATGACACAACAAGCTAGTGGGACAAGAGTGATAACACTGTTAGGCGCAGAGGAGACCCCTCTGGCCGGACCCCAGGGAAAGTGTCCTGTAGGCCTGGCGAGTCACCCCTCACAGTAAGGGACAGTGTCCTGAAGGCAGAACCCATACTTTGCCCAAACTAGAGGCTGTGAGACACCCAGAGGAATGCTTGGGCCCTAAGACAGGAGCCCAGGGAGGTGAACACCCCCAAAGGGCTCACCCCAAAAGGGCTTGTGGGTCGTGGTTGGAGGAGAGGGTTCCACACCCAGAGCAGTTGGTCAGACTAATTACTTAGCTTCACTCTGCTGTCAAGTGTGTTGCAAGCTATTAAATGAAGTATAATAATAAGAAGAAGGAGAGAATATGAACACAGAAGTTGAGATTGATTGGGCTTAAAAAGAAAACAAACCACAGCGCTTGGCTGGTGTAGCTCAGTGGATTGAGTGCAGGCTGCGAACCAAAAGGTCGTCGGTTCGATTCCCAGTCAGGGCACATGCCTGGGTTGCAGGCCAGGTCCCCAGTGAGGGCCATGTGAGAGGCAACCACACGCTGATGTTTCTCTCCCTCTCTTTCTCCCTCCCTTCCCTTATGTCTAAAAATAAATAAATAAAATATTTAATAAAAAAAAAAAAAAAAACACAGCAACATCAAGGTTAACCTTGCCAGCCAACAGCTCCCATGTACAGTTTCACGTCCACTTCATGACACTTCAAGACACCCTCCTAGCGGAGCTCAGGGCCCAGCTGCGGTCACGGGAACTCCAGGGCGGCAAAGCTGCAGAAGGCTGGGATGAGCGCACTGCGCTGTAGGTGGATGGGTGGGCTTAGGGAGGCCCAGTTAGAAAGTGCAGGACAGGTGGGGAAGGGGCCAGGTTCCAGCCTATCAGACTGAGTAGGAGCCCCTGGACTTGGTGATAGATTGTTCATGGGTGAGAGGAAGGAAGTGGGCGGGGTGGGTGTGCGATGCCCTCAAGGTCTGAGGCCCCTGGAGGAACGCCCCTTTTGGGCTGGGAGCACCCTAGAGGTTGTGGGCATTTGGGTGCAGCTCAGAGGAGGGGTCTGAGCCAGAGGGCGAGCTGGAGCCAGCACACATGTGCATGCACATGCACACGCACACTCGGGGCAATGAAAGTCATGGGAACAGCTCCCTTAGGGAGGGCAATCCCGTGAAAGGAAAGGCCGCCAAGGAGCTGACTCTGAATGACACGAGGCTGGTGTGGGGGACATTTCCGAGTACTTATTACTGGTCAGGTGCCTTCTGGATGTGGCGGAGCCCAGCTGGAGACTAAGCCGAATCCACAGCTTAGGTTTAGACGAGTCAGGGCTTGTCGGAGGGGCGGCTGGCCAGGTGTCCCCAAGCCATGGCCAGGAATGGGGGCAGGGCACTTCAGAAGGACAACCCCTCCTTGAAAAGCCTGAAGGGCATTGGAGGGGCTGCTCTCAGCTCTTCGGGGGCGGGGGGTGGGGGCGGCGGACACTTGTTCATCCTCTGCTAGTCCTGCTGTGGTCTCTAGGCCTCGCCCCTGTGGGCTCCAAGCTCTAGTCTTGGGCTCCACTGTGGACACATGCGGCAAGGCACCATCACCAGGGGTGACACAGAGTCACTAAGGGGCCCCAGCACTTGATGCACACGGGCCGCCGGGGCAGGGCGGGAGTGCCCGGAGGCTGGAGCCACTCTGGCAAGAGGGAATTTCGCTCAAAGGACCACCTCCTGGTAGCCATCCCCAAGCTGTTGGGAGAGACAACCCTGGCTTTCCAGAATCTCTGGGGTAGAATCTATTGAGGCTCAGCATCTGGGAGGCCTGAAGAGAGGTCCAGGCTGGTATGAACTTCTTGGGGTGGCCATATCAAAGAACTGCAAGCTGGTGGCTTTGAACAGAGATTGATTATCTCATGGTTCTGAAGGCCACAAGTCCAAAATCAAGGTGTCATCAGGGCTGTGCTCCCTCTGAAGACACTGGCGGAGGGTCTTTTCTACCTCTTCCAGCTTCTGGTGATTCCAGGTGTCCCTTGACTTGTGGCTGCATCACTCCAGTCTTTCCCTCCATCTTCACATGACCTCCTGCTGTGTGTGTGTGTGTGTGTGTGTGTGTGTGTGTGAAATTTCTTCCTGCCTCCCTCTCATAAGGATACTTGCTGTATTTAGGTCCTGCCCAGATAATTCACGATGATCTCTCCATCTCAAGATCCTTACATTAACCACACCCACGAAGGCCCTATTTCCAAATAAGGTCCCAGTCTCATTCCAGGGATTAGGACCTGCACACTTCTGCAGGGGCATTTTGGCCTGCCACAGGGCTGCAGGTGAATGCTGGTGGCCCCCAAGGTCTTGGCAGGCAAGGTCTGTGATCTCAGCCAGAGAAAGAGTAGCCACACAAAGAAGAGAGGGGCTCCGGGGCCCAGCCAGAGGCTCTTCCACAGCAAGGTTTGGCTGAGGAATTGCTGTCCCTAAAGGAGGCTGTGAAAGCCACACCAAAAGTGGCAAGAGGGAAACCAGGCAAGGGAGGCGGGGTGGCAGCTGCGGGCCCACAGAGAGGAGAGGCCTCGTGATAGGCGGTGGGATGGCCCGAGGACCTAGGAAAGAAAGCATTCAGGGAGTGGGGGAGGAGGGCGAGGGCTGAGAAGGGCTGGAAGGAGGAGATGAGAGAGGGGTGCTGAGCCAGTAGCAAAAGAGAGAGGGGTTTCCTTTTTCAGAGTGTGTGAGGGGTACAGGCTGAGAGCAGGTTTCTTGTCCTTGGCTTTGTTTCTTAGGCTGAGCGTGCCGGAGGGCCGGGGGGAGACAGTGGACTGGCAGCTGTTGACAATGTACAAGTGAGGGGCAGGAGGGGGAAAGGACACAGTGGGGACCAAGGGTGGGACAGGAGGAAAGGGATGAGGGAGGGTGCGGGGAAGCAGGGAGGTCTGGGCCACTAGGCCAAACCCTGCCATGCCCCCAGCTCCAACTATGGGCCTCCCTGAGGTTGCTCCCAAAGCATTTCCAGTGCAGAAGACAGGATTTGACCTAAGGAAGAACTTTCTAGAGAAGCTCTCCCCACCCACCTCTGTGGAGATGGAGAAGCCACGAGGGGCTGGCCAATGAGCAAGGGCCATCAGTGACACACCAGAGGCTCCCTCACTCCCAGACCTGGGAACTGACTGAGTCCAACCTTAAAAAGGGGACCATCCTCTCTGCTGGTCCATCAACTGCCTGGAGATTTCTGTTTGCTAGGGACTGAGGACTTCAATGACATTCTGTGACTTTGTCCTTTCAGTGCTCCTAAAAGCCACATATCTTGTTCCTTAGCCAGCTGACCTTGGCCTCAGTAGGCCTCATCACAGCGGCATGTGGCATGGCCAACTCTTACCTGGGCTAGACTTGAGAAGTGTCCCTAGGCTGGGGGAAAGAGGAACAGGGGCATTGGTGGCTGATCCCTGCCTCAAACTTTCTTCCCTTCCCATTAAGAGGGGGCCTATGCTGAGCACAGGAAGAGAGGGGCAGCATGTAACTTCCCCACCAAGGCAGCTGGCTCCCAGCTCTGGGAGCAGGACGGACTTCACATGCTGGTGCTAATGCTGCCATGTGGACAGCAGCCATCAGTAAAATGAACGTGCCCCCAGGGGCAATCAGGGATGGGGGCCATCACCTCCCCTAGCCCATTAGCTGCTTGGGTCTCTGAGGGAAGGCAGTGACAGAGTCCCAAGGGAGCCCTCTCTTTTCTTCAGCCACTTCCAGGCCTGCACACGTGCATCTCTCCCTTTCCCTCCCAGCTTCCATTTCTTCCTCACTCCTGTCCTCCCGGAGCTGCCCACACGTGTCTACTAGGAGGTATTTGCTATCAGCCAGGGTGCACCCTCTGCCCAAGGAAGCACCCTCCCCCTACCTCTTCTGGCTCTGGAGCCAGGGCCTTCAGGTATGGGATGGAAGGATGTGCCCAAGGAGCCTGTCACACTGCAAGGACCAAGAAAGAGACAAGGCCTGATTCTGGCAAGGAGGGGAAGCCTGGGGCTCTCAGGAGGTGCTCGTATCATTCAGAACTCCTCTTTCATTGAGGGGCACTGGGTGCTCCATCTCCAGGCCAAGGTGAAAGCCCCAGTTTCACAACTGGCTTCAGGTGAGGTCTGGTGCCCCTTCAAGTGTGGGATGGCAAGAACAACACACAGTGATGTGAAACTCCACAGGTAGCACTGAATCATTGACAGGTGTTCAGGAAGTCAGGGACTGGCTTCAGGCTCCGAGGCTGCTATGGGGCCAAGGGCAGCTGAGCCCACAACAGCCGGACCACTTTGCTGGAACACCTTCCTCCCTGGCCTGCAGGATAGCCAGCTCGCTTTCAAAGAGCAAACACCCAGGAAAGTGGCTGGGGTTGGAGTGGAAGGGAATTGTGTGCGTGAGTGCTTGAGTGAGCAAGTGTGAATGAATGTGTGACTGTGTGTGTGAAAGCGTGTGAACAACTGTATGTGTCTAAGACTTATGAGTATGTGAGCATGACAGTGTGACTGTGCATAACTGAGTAGGTGTGGCTGTGAATAACTGTAACTGTGAATGTGAGTGACGAGGTATGCATGTGACTGAGTGCACAAGTGTAAGAGCATGTGACCATGTGTAAATAACTGGGTGTGAGTGTGTGGCAGTGTGTGAATCATTGGGCATTGTCACTGTGCATGTGTGAGCTGTGTGAGTGCGTGAGCATGTGTGGGGTGTTTGAGTGTGTGTGAGTGTAAGGTGTGTACATGTGACCCTGTGTGTGAGTGTGATTGACCATGTCTCTGTCGGGAAATGTGTGCAAGCATGTGTAAATGAGCGTGCATGGATGTGAGAGTGTGTGTGAGTGTGTGTGCATGAACATGGGTGAGTGACCGTGTGTGAATGTGCATCGGTGTGCCTGTGACCTCTGCCTGCACTGAGAGGTGTCAGGTCTCAAAGGCTGCCCATGGAACCGGCTGCTTCCTGCAAGATGGACAGACTGTGGGGAGGTGTGACAGTCCCCTGGCCCAGGGAAGACCTCCTGCAGTGCCTTTGTGCCCGCTAGGTCTCTGTCACAGTGAGACTTCCTCAAAGAAGCCTTTCCTTAGCTCCCAGCACCGTCTTCCCTCTCCCCTGATAGATGTTCTCCCTGCACCCTTACCCCCACTGTGTTGCCATGCATCTTCTCTCTCCCTGCCAGCTCTGTTTTGTGGTCCCTGCTGTGTCCCCAGCATCCAGTCTGGGCCTGGCACGCAGAGCTCTGGGTCTCTGTTTGCCCAAGGTAAGGACGAATTTGTGGCTGTGTCCAAGCTTCTTTTATCTGCCACCTTGTCGGGCTCTAAGCCCTGCCTGCTCCACGTGGGCGATGCTCACTGTGGGCCTGTCACTTCTCTTGCCTACACACTCAGCCCCCTTCCTGGTGCCACCCCCACCCCCTTGCACTTCTGCTGTCTGCTCAAAGGCCTGATGTAGGTTCGGAGGCACCCACTGTGCCTGGAGCTGCAGAGCTTGGGGTTCTAATGACAAGTGGCATAAGCCAGCCAGCTTCCACTTGGGTGTCCAGGGGCTCACACTAGGGTCTCTGTCCACCGATGTGCATCTGTACTTTTGTGGATATGGTCTCTGCATTGGGGTTTGTCTGTGTGTCTGTCTCCACTGTGTCCACAAATGTCTGTGTCCCTGTGTGTCTGTCTGTGTGTCTGTCCACCTGTATGCAGTGTCTCTGTCTTGTATAACAGGGTTTGTGTTATAATCTTTTGGGGTCACGGACTTTGAGAATCTATCAGAAGCTCCAGCTTCCCTTCTGGAAACACTTTTAGATATTGCATTCCCAATGGAAGGCTGTTGCAGGATGATCACCTCCCCCGCTCAAGGTAGGGGCCCATGGACCCCACACTATGTATCAGCAACCCAGCTCCACACCCCATTTGACTTCAGGGAGAGGATTCCAGAGGACAGGGGTCTTGAGAGGGAGCAGGAACCTGGTGGCCCGGTCACATGCTCATAGGCCTTTCTGTGCTAGGACCCCCAGGTTCCAGCCGTGCCCATCCCACCTAGGCCAGCACCCTCAGGGGTCACCGACAGATCTGGAAGCGTGGGCATCCCACGCATCCTGGGGAATAGAAAGACGGGCACTGGGCTCGTGGCTCAGGAGCCCCACGGCCCGCACCGCGCGCCGCCCCCCGCGCCTGATCTCTCCTCCCTCCTCCTCCTCACCCCCCCCAACTTGTTCCCTCCCTCCCTCCCTCCTTCTCTCCCTCCCTCCGCGCTCAGAGCTGCGGCTGGAGCCGAGCGCGCCGCGTCGCCCGCCGCCGCTGGTGCGGAGCGTGGGGAGCACTCGGTCGCAGCCCTCGCCCGCCACGGAGGGTCGCGCCCGCGCCGCCGACCAGGCTGCCCTGTGCCCGGGCTTTTCCGTCCTTGGAGCGGATCGTTGCCCGCCGGGCGCCCGCCAGCAGCGACAGCGCCCGCCAGAGCCGAGGCCGCGGTGGCGGCCGTGCCCATGACCGGGTAAGTGGTGCCCTGGGGCGCACGGGCGCCCTGGGGTGGGCGCGGACACGGGCCAGGCGGGGCGGGCGGCCTGGCAGGTGGCGAGGCTGGCAGGTGGGGAGACACGGGTCTCCGTTCGCTGCACCTGCACCCAGCGCGGGGCCTGCGTGTCCTTGCGGAGCCGCGTCCGCGCGTCAACCCGCAGCCCCGGGCCGGCGGGCAGCGCCCCGCAGCCACCCTGCGCCCCGCATCCCGCGCGCACGCGCATCTGCGTCTGGGGAAAAAGGCCGCCGGGGGGTGCGGGCGGGGTCCCCGGAGGGCACAGCCGGGGCGTGGGGCCTGGGCCAAGCTGGCCTCGAGCACGCACCTCTGAAGCTTCACAGCACCCCTCCCCCGCGCCCTCACACTGTTATTCACTGCCGACACACGGTCTGAGAAACCTGCACACATTCCCACACTGTCCCTGCACGCCCACACAGACAACCAGCAGACCCTTCCGTATGCACAGGCAGCGCAATGGCTAACCGCCCCGGCCACGCTTGGGTAACTCCTTTTCCATCCCTTTATGCACAGCTGTCCTCCTACTCCTCACCTGTGTGACCTTGGCCAGAAGGTTTCTCCTGTGCAGGCCTCAGTTTTCCCAAGGGTTTAGGATTCTGGAATTTGGAACACGGGTTGGGGGAAGGCATGTCTCAGAGGAGGGAGTACTGGGTCTCCCCCTTGGACAGTCCTCCGATTTTCTCTCTAGGACCTGGTTTCCTTCCTGCAGCTGGCTCTGCGGGGCTTAGTGGCCAGACCAGCTGAGGGTGGATGGCTGGCAAGGGTGGGAGCCTGGGAGAGCCCCCTGCGTGGGTCTGGGTGAGAAATTGGGAGACAGTGGGGGAAAGCTTCCTCAAGGGGCAGGGCAGGGCCAGCATCCTTGAACTAGACACTTGACACTGCCAGACTGGGGCGGGAGAGTGGGGCCACTCAGTATTTCAAAGATGAGGCCATTGGGCCTCCGACCTAAAGTGGGTGTCTGACAGCTGCAGGGTTGAGTCCAGCCTGACCCTGGCTGTCTCAGTCTCCCCTGGCACTCTGCAAGGTCTTGGGTGCCAGCCTGGTACACATCCTCCTCATTTGCCCACTAGCTCAGTGCCCTCAGGCCTGCTCTCGCCCTCACTGGTCTGTGAACATCCTACGGCAGGGACTGGTGCTTAATCTGTGCCAGTTCTTAATCAAGTGCCCAACCCAGGTGTGACTCAGAGGGAGCACAGGTTTCTGTGTGGCATATTCACGACCTTGACCTCACTGAATCTGCAGAATCACCCAATGAGGGAAGCAAGGCCTGGGGTTTTGTCCCCATTTTTCAGATGAGACACTTAAGGCCCTGCAAGGGGACTCTTCCCTTCCAGGGCCTGCATTGACTGGGCCGACAAATAGATGGGAACACTCTAGGTCCATCACGTTACTAACATGAGGGCTTCTGGACCCTCAGCTGAGTCTCACCATCATGCCAAGTGCAAGCTGCTATTTTCACTGTCCCTTTTCACAGTCAAGGAAACCAAGGCCATGGGGCTTATGACAGAGGAGCTGGAGTGCAGGTCTGGGCAGTGAGAATCCCAGCCAAACTAGCCTTCGGAGGGGAGGGCTGGGGGCTGCCTGGGCCCCTGCTGGGCCTCAGCTGAGAACCCGCAGAGGGTCCGAGGGTGTTGGAAGGGGCTGAGCAGTTGTGGTCCCAGGGTATTAATTGTCCCTCCTGCTAGCCTCAAGGAGGAGGGCCAAGGACACAGCTAGTCTTGATCAGATCAACCTGGTGCATGCCCAGCACTGCCAGGTGGTTTGAGCAAAGGGGCAGGCGGCTCTGGCACAGACATGTGGGGGGGTAATGCAGGCAGATGGCACTAGGGAGGCGTGGGAGGGGGCTTTGCATGGAGCCAGAAGGAGAACCAGTCCTATGGGGAAGGAAGCCCTGGGCTAAGAGCGCTGGGGGTGGGGAGAGAGCTACAATCACAGGCACAGAGGCAGTGTACCAGGCCCCTGACAGGTAAAGAAAGTTTAGGGGAGCTCCTGGGTTTGCTGCCAGCTCTGGGACTAATGGTTTTGTGACTTTGGCCAGGTCCCTTCCCTGCTCCAGACCTGGGAGGGGGTCTCAGTGCACTCCAACGACATTTCAGGATTCCCAGCTGCAGCTTCAGAGGTTGAATCATTTGCGAGCAAGTGGGGAGAGGCCCGGCGGTGAGTCAGTGAGCTCTCTCCATCCAAGAATGCCTTCTCCAAGCCCAGGGAGGCAGCCAAAGGGTGCTGGGGTCAGCTTAAGCCCCTCCCCCACTACCCCTTTGCCTTCCTGGTGGACAAGATGAGAGTGCCCTGGGCCCATGGGGACTTTGAGAGCTGATCTTCAGCTGGGACTCTTGAAGCCAGCAAAGCCAGACCCAGCTTCCTTCATCCCACCTTACAAAGTGAGATGTCAGCACATACGCAGCTATGCCCATTGCACTCCCTCCGATTTTAAACTGAGGGTGTGTGTATATAACTGATGGGTGCTGTCTCTATCACATCGAACACTGTAGGTAATGGCAGTGATAATAATAATGGCAGCTATCGTGTGCCAGATGTTGTTCTCAGTGTTTCATAGACATCCCTTCACTTCACTGAAACAACAACCATATGTAGCAAGAGCTGTTACTATCCGCACTTTGCAGAGGAGGAGACTGAGGCCCAGAGAGGTTAGGCAACTTGCCCAAGGTCACAGAGCCAGTGGATGGTAAAACCAGGTTGGGAAGGCAGGCCATCAGGCTCCTGAGTCTGCTCTGTGCATGTAGCCACTAGTTCCATAGTCTCTGGAAGTCTGTGCCGAACTCAGCAGAATGGAGCGTTGTTCATGTGAGCTGATTGTTGAGGCCCTGGGAGGACCCTGTGGCAAAGAAGCTGAGCCTCCTGTGCCCCTCCCCCCCATCTGCTTACTGAAAAAAACAACAGACAAACCATGGATTTATATCAATCTGAAACAAGTTGGGGAGTGATTTTCGTTTCAGTAAGTCTCCTGTGTGGCCCCTCCACTGCATCTCTACAAAGGGGCAGTCTCGGTGTGTGTAAGCAGAAGCTTATAGATGGGGACCTGGGCTGTGGCACCAAAAGCAGATGCTTAAATGCAACTTAGGGCTTGCTGCCCTGGAGCCTCACCAATGCCATCTCTGAGATGGGCCCAGGCACCAAGCTCTGGCCATGACTTTGCTAGGCACGGCAGGCAGAGACCTGGAATGTACAGATGTCTCCTGTCTGCCCCCTGTCATTTCCCAGAAGGCCACTTCTTTATCTGAGGCCCCAGCTCCTCTCTGTTCTTCTCTTCCCCGCCCTGGCTGAGCTGGCTGAGCTGGCAGAAGCCAGGCCAAGTGGCGCCTGGCTGGAAAGCCCTCCCCTGCCTGTGCACCTTCTGTTGGGTGGGAGGTGCTGGAAGTGGGCCTGGGAGTGCCGCCTGGAGAGCAGGATCTCAGCCCACACATCACCAGGACGGAGGGAAAGGGGCTCTCAGATGTAGGATTGAAGGCCAGGCATTCTGAACTGCCCAAGGTTGGGAAGGGGACAAGACCAAGGTTACATGGCTGAGTAGGTGGCAGAACCCAAGCCAGAGCCACAGGGTGAGAGAGGAGAAAAAGCCTGGAGTTTTTTCCCGAGTCCCACCTCAAGGACTAGCAGGGAACTTGGAGAACAAGAAATTTCCAGGGACTTGGACCCACATCAGCAGTGTGCAAAGGGGACACTATGATCAGCATCCTGGGGCGTGTCTCTGTGAAAAGGGCTCTGAGCCTGATTGGGTGTTCTGTACATGAGTTCCCTCCGTAACAGGGAACCCTTTTATTCCAATGAGAAGATTGAAATAGAGTGCAGCCACAGTCTCGAGGCACTTTCTAGAGCTGCACAGTCCAACGCACTAGCCAGTAGCCACAAGTGGTGATTTAAGTAGAATTAAATAAAATTTAAAATTCAGTTCCTCATTCAAACTAGCCACATTTCAAGTGCTCAGTAACCACATGTGGCTGGTGGCTACTATATTGGACAGTGCAAATAGAGAACATTTTCACTCTAGAAGGTTCTGTCACATAGTGTCACTTTAGAGCCAATGTAGACCCAAGTCCTCACATGGACCCTGAGGTCACTCCCATGCCTACTTCCCCAAGGCTCCTTAAAAGGGAGTGGATTAAGCAGGTATAGATACCTCAGGGCAGCCTGCCTGTGCCCTGGAGAGTCTGGGGGCTTTTGCCACACTGTCCAAGACTGGCCCAGGTGCCCCACACATGTGGGGGGGTAGGTGAGAGAGAACAGCCCACCATGCAGTGAGGATGCCCAGACTGGCCTGGCTGCATGCTGATTCCAGTGGCCCTGGTGCACCAGCTTGGGGCAAACTCAGATCTGGCCCTGCTCTTTTCTGATGAGGCCCCTGTCTTGTGCTCAGGCTGGCTTACTGGGGCATGCTAGAGGGGCCCAGGTGGCTCTGTACAGATAGGTGAGATGCTTGGGTTTAAAAAGAAAATTTTTTTTTCATTTAAAAAAATGGTGTTAACATCTATGCTCTTTATAGAAAATTCATAAAACACAGAGAAATAGAAGACATAGGAAGCCCCATCCACCCTATTATCAAAATGCAAGCCAGCGCTTCCATTTTATTGGAAGCATTTCCGCTTCGTTTTCTTGCATAGGCTATTTATTTTCACATTACTGTAATTATACCATGGGCATAATTGTGTAATCTATTTTTTTAGTTCACATGCACATTTTCTTTATTAATATAATCCATCCCTAAATGAATTTTTCAAAATGGATACAGTTTAATTTTTTAAGGTTATGAAAGCCGTAAATGCTGATTGCAAAAAATAAAGAACTTGAACTATGCAAAGGAGGAACTACAAATAATCATTCACTCATTCGACAGCTATTTATCAAGCACCCAGGATGTATCAGGGCAGTCCTTAGGGCTGTAATTACAATTTTTAATGGATGAATAATATTCTCTCAAGAGAGTGTAATTCACTTAATTATTTGGCTATTTGTGGAGATCCAGGCAGTCGGATTTCTTTCACTCTCATAGGTGAGGCTCTGCTGAGCACCTCAGTGGGCAACCCTCATCTTGTCCCGAGGAGAGTGCCCAGTCCGAAGCTCATTCTGCCAGACTGCTCTCTGCAAGGGCTTTCCAGCACATCCCACAGGGCCTGCTGACCCTAGCCTCGCCGATCTATCCTCACCAAGCAACCTGGCTTAAACATCTTGGTCCAAAATAACTGCTTTTGTTTCTGTCTCTTTAATTGCTTGCGAGGGTGAGCATTTTACCACATGTTTATTGATTGTATCTTTTTTTTAAGCAATTTGTCTGTTCCTCACTTTTATTGAGGTCCTAGTGTTTCTCTTGTGGGTTTGAATACATTTGTACATAAAAGATAGTGACAATTTTGCATGTTTGTTGCAAATAATTTTAAAATTTCTTTGCTCTTAGCCTGTTTCTTTTTTTTTAATGCAAAAGGTAAACACTTTATGTCTCGCATTTTTTTGGTGTGTGATTTCTTCCATTGCTTCTAGACTTACAGAGTACCTTATAGAAATCTGAGAACTCTTCGTGTGTGAGTGTGTGTGTGTGTGTGTGTGTGTGTGTGTGTGGTTGCATTTTTAGCATGTTTAACTCTTTCATTCAAGGGTGGGTAAACTTTTTCTGCAAATGGTCAGAAAGTAAATATTTCCACTTTGCAGGCTACACAGTCTCTGTCCTGACTGCTCAGCTCTGCATAGAAGCACAAATACAGACACAACAGAAATGAATGTGCCAATAAAACTTTATTCACAGAAACACTTGGCTGCCAGATATGGCCCCTGGGCCATGTTCACTAAACCCTATTTAATCCAAAGGAAATTTGTCTCAAGGAATAATATGAGGTGAGGATCCAAGGAACATTGTTAGTTCCTGAATGCTAATCTAATGTCTGCATTTCTTTTAGCAGATCATTTGTCCTCTGGCTAGTGTGTGATGCCTCCTTCAGCACAGATTCTGAAGAGCCTGTTTCTGGGCTGTCTGCCCCATTACATGGAACCCGTCTGTGGGCTCCAATGCCAGTAACGTGTGTTTACTTCTTAAACCTTGTATCTTTCAATACCTGACCTGCAGGCCCCAGCTCAGTCATCTTAAAGCAAAACTTGTCCACTGAACGTTGGAACCATTTGACGAGTCCGTTCCTCCCTCTCCCCAGATCAAGCATTCAGCCAAGCATTCTCTGGACCTCTTTAGAGTTCAGAGCTGTGGGTGTTTCCCCATGGACTTGAAGGCATCTGGCTCTCCGTGGGTTTTCCTCCCAGAGGTACACAAGAGAGGCGATTGTGGGCAAGAGAGCATGATCAGAAGTGAAAGCCCACAGTTGAGGATGGCCAGACGGCCCAGGAACACCAGACCCTCCTGATTAAAAAAGAGGAAAACAACGCTGGCAACCGAGGAAGTGACAGGGAGATGTGGAGCCGCTGCTGGCCGGCTCCATTCTAGCTGCCGGGGACCCAGAGGGCAGGGCTTTGGTCCTTTTGCTTCCCTTTGAGAGTCGCATCTCTGGCTTGCTTGGGATGAAAGCACATTCAAAAGAGCCACTGTGGTCACCTTTGTTCACCTGGCCTGGCAACGTCATCAGTCCCTGGACTATCCTGATATCGGGCATCCTACATGCCCGCGTTCTGATCCAGGGTGGAGGCTCGTGGAGCAGCGGTCTCTGCTGAACCACCGTCCATGTGATCACTGGCACAGGCCAGGACGGTGGCACGGGGCGTGGCCGCACAGGGAGGACCCTTCTCCACAGTGGAGCGGCCCTGTGGACAGTGCTCAGAGCTCTCCATGCCCGGTGTGGGGAATGGCCCGGGCCCCTGCCTCCTCGGTCAAATTCAGGACCCAGCTGCCACACCAGGCCCCGGGGATCTTCCCTGATACCCTCCACCCTGGGCCTCTGCTCCATTCTTCCTGGAAGAACCTGGGGTGAAATGTCCTGTCTTGGTTGGGAGCCCTGAGCCTGGGAGGGATGCAGGTGGCCCAGGGCCAGGTGGTCTGGGCTCCTCAGGCTGCTGGGGTCCCTGAGCCCTGCCCTGTGAGGGGGTGGCCTCTGCCATCAGAGGGAGGCTCCCACCTGCTGTGGCTCAGCACCTGCAGCAGGACAACAGGGAGGGGCGGGAGCGAAGGCCCATCCGCATCACCCCTCGCCCCATCTGCTCTCTTTCCTGTGGCCCCTCACTCCTCTTTGGTGAATGGGCCATGGTGTGGGGTACACTGAGGGGAGACACTCAGACCCCTACAATGTTGTCATCATTGAAACATTACATGAGAGGGGCCCTGGTGCCTCTGTAGGAGTCCCCTATTCCCTCCAAGCACCCCATGAGTCTACAGGACCTTTGTGGTATCCTCTCAGGACTTTGCTGGAAATGCTTCTGGATTTGCATACCCGTTTCTCTGTCAAAACTAGCCTTTCAGGACCTGGCACAGCTCTCTTTGTATGATTCAGATGGTAGCCAGGCCCTTGGTGACTTTCAGGTCCTACTGTCACCACTGTTGAGGTTAGTAAGGATGCTGGAGCAGAGCTGGGAAGCTTTGCAGGTGCCTCTCCCTGGGCCGCTGGTGTGGCATTGTTAGCCATTCTGTCCTCTTCTTTGGTGCATTTGGTAGCAGGCATACCTCCGTGGTCAGCCTAGAAAGGTAGCGCAAATGCTTTGGCGTGCTAGTTCTTTTGGTTTGGGTCACAGAAGGCCAGCTCGACTCAACTCCCATCTTTAGTCTGCACACAGCTTCTCAGCTCCCCCTCTTCACCCTTGCCCAAGGCCAAAGTCTTTTCTAAGTGCTCAAAGTAGCCTGTGTCCAGGGTCCCTATATGGTGACAGTCCTCATCAGCTCTTTCTCCCCGTTGAATTGGCTTTAACCTCCAGCCAAGCTGGGTCCTACAAGGTTCAAGAAGGCCTACTTTGTCAGCAATCAGAGACCCCCTGGGTAGCTCACATATTTCTGGTCTCCCATTTGGGTCCTGGCCATCCAAACTCTTTTATTGGTAATAGAGAAGTGGGTTTCCTTCCCTGATAGTCCTCCTGGCTCCTGACCTTGACCCAATGAGTCCTCCCAAGCCTGTCTGCCCAAGGGCTTCAACCTGTTTTCAAAAACCAGATCATCTCCCCGCCAGGACCCACAATGGAGCCTGTCCCCAGGACAACGCATGTGTGTTCTGGCAGTTGCCTTCTCTAGTCACCCCTGTGCTGCAGCGTCCCAAGGCTTCCTTAATTACCTGTTTAGGCCTTGGCTGCTTCCAGTGGCTTAGAGCTGGCTTTTGGGATTGGAAACTGGCAGGATGGGCAACCTGGTACCATGGACAGAGCTGGGGAGACTTGGGGGAGAATTGGGACTGGGCACCCTTATTCTTCTCTGGCTGTGAAGGCCTGGAGGGAGGGACCCACTACCTGCTAGAGCCCAGGTGTATGTTCTCTGCCCTTTGCAGGCTGGAGGCACATCCCACGGGCCAGCCAAAGAGTTTCTGGGTTCCCCACACCCTGCTACTTCAGAGCCCACAGGCCAGACCACCCTCTTCAGGGCAAGCTCAGGACCTCAGTGCCCACCAACTGCTAGCAGGCTAAAGCAGAAGGGGTGTGGGCCAGAGTGGGCTGGACCACGAGGGCGGGGAGGGGGCGGCTGGCTCCAGCTCCCTGCTGCAATGCAGCTCTCTCTGCCACAGCTGCAGTAATTGGATAATTAGTGTCATTATGCTTCCTGCCCATCGCTTCTCGCTCTCCTGCTCTCTCCAGCTCTCCTTTTCTAACTCTCTCGCCTTCTCTGGCAGGAAACAAATGACTGCCCCCCCAAGGGTAGAGTCGTGACCCCCCTTAATGACACTTCAAGGCAGCAGCCAAAAAGGGACTTCCAACTTCCCCCTGGGACCCAGGGGTACCTAGGGTTGTGAGGGCCACCATGTGGGAGTGTGTACTTCCCTCCGGAAGCATCCTGGGGAGCCAGCTGCTCCTGCGGTGCCTAGCCCTCTCCAGGAGGGATTCAGAGTCAGGGCAAGCTTGAGGATGGCCCCAGCAACAAGGAAGTATCTGAGAGCGTATGGGATCGGCGCCTGGCCAAGCAGAATGCTCTGGCCTCACTGATGGAACCTCGTCCTGACCTATGAATTCTGGGGTCCAGATGGGCTCAGAGAGAGCTCAGGGCTTCAAGGCAGGCAGAGGGAGGGCAGGCACAGCAGCCGGACTGACTCAACAAGAAACATGCCTGTCTCTCATCTTCCTGGAGAAGAAACCCTCCAGGGGAATAGGGACCTTCCTATGTATGTACATGTGGTAACCTCTGTCCTAGGAGCTCACACCAACACAGCCAAAAGGAACAAGGACCCACTTCCCAGACAAAAGTGGAGACTCAGAGAGGTTGAGTAACTTGTGCCACCTCACACAGCCAGGCTTGACCCCATCGCCTGCAATTCCAAGCTCTGAGGTTTACAGGGACAAATTTGCTGTCTAGTCACTTTGTTGAACTCTGATTGGCTTTAATAATATGTTTGCTGCTTTTCTGGAGTTTTCTGGGTGGTCACTTGGCAGAGGAATAATGTAGACTTCTCTGGAGCTAGACCACCTGAGTCGACCTCTGTTCCTTGCTTGGCTGTGTGACCTTGAGTGAGCTCTTTAACCTCTCTGTGCCTCAGCAGCTTCAGCTCTAAAGTGGAAATAATCAGTGTTCCTGCCTTACAGGCTTGTTGCACAGAGGGAATGTGTCATTCCACCAAAGCCTGGAGAAGAGTGTCCCACACAGTCCAGGTGCTCAGCAGTGCCTATGACCAGATTGTCATTCTGTCTCTCTTTAGCACTTTCATGGGTCTGTCTCCTCCTGCTTTGCCTAGAACTTCTAGGCACCATGGCAACTGGCACAAGTGAGAGGGAGCCCAGCTACGAATCATCACATGTGCCGGGGAGCCCATGGAAGTATGGATGTTTGGTAGGTCATGGAGACCTCCTGGCTCTCTTAGAACCAGAGCTAGCTTTGGCCACAAAGGGAAGGCAAGCACAGTACCCAGAGATTGAGGCTGGGTTCCTCCCTGCATGCCTGAATTACCTAGGCGATTGGCTTGCCCTCTTTAACAGTGATCCAGCTTAGTGGAGGTATAGACAAGAGAGAAGTTGATTTCGTTCACATGCAAAAGTCTAGGCAACCTAGGGCTGGTCTGCAGCTACTTGGCCACCAGGGACCCGGGCTCCTTTGCTAGTGCTGCCATCCTCCACGTGCGGTGTGCCAGGTAGAGGGAGATAGCTGCTTCCGCTCCTGTCTTCGCATCAGCATTTCCCTTTAAATACACAACCCTGCCCTGGCTGGTGTGGCTCAGTGGATTGAGTGCTGGCCCGTGAACCAAAGGGTCACTGGTTCGATTCCCAGTCAGGGCACATGCCTGGGTTGCGTGCCTGGTCCCTAGCTAGGGGTTTGCTATAGGCAACAAGTCAATGTATCTCTCACACATCAGTGTTTCTCTCCCTCTCTTCCCCTGTCTAAAAACAATCTTTTTTTTTAAGATTTTATTTATTTATTTTCAGAGAGAGGAGAAGGGAGAGAGAAAGAGCAATGTATGGTTGCCTCTCACATGGCCCTCCCTGGGGACCTGGCCCACAACCCAGGCATGTGCCCCGACTGGGAATCGAACCGGGACCCTCTGGTTCCCAGCCCGCGCTCAATCCACTGAGCTACACCAGCCGGGCCAAAACAAACAATCTTTAAAAAAATAAATAAAGACACAACCCTAAAGTTGACCTTATCCCTTATTTTTCCCCATGTGCCGAGAACCCCTAATGCTGTCCATGAGTAAGGTGTGTCTCTGTTCCTTTTGATCAAATCCCATGAGCCAGGACATAGTCAAATGGTCATAGGTAGCTGCACCAGAGTTGGGAGAATATAGTCATCAACTGGATGACAAGACACTTAGCTAAAAATTAAAATACTGCATGAGAAGAGGGGAACAGAAATCAGGGAATGGCTAGCAAGTTTATGCTACAACCTCCTGGGGGTTCCTTAGTGCCTCCTAAAGCCATTTTGTATTAACAGAACCTGTGATCTGGAAGCCAGGCCTTCCCCAAGTGTTCTAGCCAACCCTTCCGGTCCCTTCTAAGGATGGGATGAGGGCAGCACCTCTGAGGAAATGTATACAAACAATAAGAGAGGGGATAGGCAGGGGGAAGAGCACTGGCAATGGCCACCAGCAAGCCCAGCTTCTCAACTCGTCTGCTTTCTGCCATGTAATAGGTAACCGGCCAGCTGAGGTAGGATGAAGGTGGTATCAAATGTCAGAGGCTAAAGGGTGAGGGCGGGGCACCTACGGAAGGGTCTGATTTGGTTTTCAGTCCAGGTAGGGGATGCTCCCGAAAGTGAAAATCCACATGGGCAGGATCATCGGTTGATTGGTGGTCAAGGCAGCGGGACTCCTGCTTATCACCGTGCTGCCTGAGGCACCATGGGAAGTACTCTGAACACAGAACAAAAGGGCTGGGGGCATTGTTTGTTTTTTTTTAATTGCAGCAAAATATCCATAGAATTGGTCATCTTAATCATTTTTAAATGTACAGTTCAGCGGCGTCAGTGCATTCACGGTGTTGTACAACCATCACCATCGTCCACCATCCATCTCCAGAACTTTTCATCTTCCCAAACCGAAACGCTGTGCCCATTAAACACTAACCCCCCCCCCCG
>PVJI01020922.1:0-28068 GCA_004026765.1 Micronycteris hirsuta | reverse complement strand
TAGGAATAAACCTAACCAAGGATGTAAAAGACTTATACTAGGAAAACTGTATGACACTGAAGAAAGAAAGTGAAGAAGATACAGATCAGTGGAAGCATATATCGTATTCATGGATAGGAAGAATTTAACATCATTAAAATGTTCATACTACTCAAAGAAATCTATAGATTCAACTCAATTCCTATCAAGATTCCAATGACGTACTTCACAGAACTAGAACAAATATTTCCAAAATTTATAGGGGACCACAAAAGGCCCTGTATAGCAACGGCGATCCTGAGAAGGAAGAACAAAGTTGAAGGAATCACACCACCTACTATCAAACTATACTACAAGGCCATAGTAATCTAAACAGCCTGGTACTGGCATAAAAACAGACACACAGATCAAGGGAACAGAATAGAGAGCCCAGAAATAAACCCACACCTTTAGAGTCAATTAATATTTGACAGAGGAAGCAAGCACATTCAATGAGCTAAAGATAGTTTATTCAATAAATGGTGTTGGGAAAATTGGAGAGACATGTGAGAATAATGAAACTAGGCCACTTTCTTAAACCACACACAAGAATAAATTCAAAATGAATCAAAGACTTAAATGTGAGACCCAAAACCATAAAAAGCATAGAAGAAAACATAGGCAGCAATATCTTGGACATTGACTGGAGCAATATTTTATCTGATACATCTTCCAGGCAAGGGTAACAAAAGAAAAAATGGGAATACATCAAACTAAAAAGTTTTTGCACAGCAAAGGAAAACATCAACAAAATACAGACAATCCACAGAGAACATATTCTCTGATACATTTGATAAGGGATTAGTAGCCAAAACTTATAAGTACTTACAAAACTTAATACCAACAAAAACCAAACCACCCAATTAAAAAAATGGGCAAAAGGACCTGAATAGATACTTCTCCAAGGAGAACATACAGAGATGGCCAACAGACATGAAAAGATGCTCACAGTCACTAATCAACAGAGAAATGCAAATTAAAACCACAATGAGATATCATCTCACACCCATCAGAATGGCTATCATCAATAAAACAAACAACCAACAACTGTTGAGAAGGATGTGGAAAAAGAGGGTGGGACCTTTTTTCACTGTTGGTGGAAATGCAGATTGTTACAGCCACTGTGGAAAGCTGTATGGAGATAACTCAAAAAATTAAAAATGGATGTTCCTTTTGATCAGCAATCCTACTTCTGGGAATACATATGAAGGAATCCAAAACACTAATTTGAAAGAACGTAAGCACCCCTATGCTTATTGCAGTGTTACTCACAATCACCAGGATATGGAAGCAGCCCAAGTATCCATCAATAGATGACTAGATTAAAAAAAAAACTATGGGACATTTACACAATGGACTACTACTCAATGGTAAAAAGAAGAAAATTTTACCCTTTGCGACAGTATGGATGGACCTGGAGAACATTATGCTAAGTGAAACAAACCAGTCAGAGAAAGACAAATACCATATGATTTCACTCATATGTGGAATCGAATGAACAAACTGAAGTAACACAGACAGTCTCATGGATGGAGAGCAGAATGACAACTAGCTGGGTAGGAGTGAGGGTTGGTCAGGAGTAAGAGGAATTGAGCAAAAAGGAAAAAGGACTCATGGACATATACAACAGTGTGGTGACTGCTAGGGCAGAGGGGAGTATAAGAGAACTAAATGGTAATGGAAAAAAAAATACAATAAAGTTATAACCAAAAAAAAATGTTTAAGTCTATTAAAAATACGCAGCCCATTTTACCAAGCAATTCATTTCTAAGAATTTATCCAAAGAATATAATAAAGAATATAGAAGAAAGAGGCATATAAAAATGCATTGTTGTTTATAATTTAAAAAAAATTACATGCCTAAATGCTCCTAGGAAATCATTAATAAAACTACAGTAAATTTATACAAAGTAGACACAGTCATTTAAAATGGTTTTAGCTTACTGAAATGAAAGATATCCAGTAATAAATTTTATGGTAAAAATAGTTTTCATGTGTAGTACAGAAAGGTCATACTGTATCCACTTGGGCAAATTCAACTACATCCACCAAAAAAGGGCACAATGCTACCTATTAAATCACTCAGTAAGGGAATGTCACCTAAAAAATTAGAAGGGAGAAGACTGTTCCTTCAGATAGGGTCCATTTTCATATGCCTCTCATAATGTGAGTATCTCTCTCTACCTGACTGTGCTGAGTGTGATTCTAGAATTATGAGCTTTCAGTACAAGAGGTCACTTAATCACAAGCCAACTACATTGTTGCTCAAATGAAGAAAGAATGCTTTCTTTCCATTAGAGCAAAAAACTGCCTGTAATTAATGAGAGTGTTAAATTCCTGAGGGTTTTCAAGGATAATTTAAATCCTGTGCTTTTTCACCTTACACACTGATTTTAAATATTAATTCCCATGAAGGAAGGAATTCCATTTTACTTGTGCAGGGAGTTTGCTTTGCAAAATAAAAGTGTGCATATATACACAAAGAATAACATTCTAAAAGAATATTCACCCTACAGAACAAGCAGGAGAGAAGGCTAAATAAACACTAAAACATAACCTTGACATTTTAAAGAAAAAAAATTTTATCAGTTAATTGACTAAAAGCAAGTACAATGTTTTCATTAACTCAAATATACTCAAGCACAGATTCACTGCTTTCTTCTAAGCCAAGGCTCATTTAAATAGCCATTTTGATCTCCAAAGAGATCAATTTATATGATATCCGTGAATATCATATAGAATTTAAAAGTATGTATTATAATCTGTGTTTCATACACTAGAAACAGTAAAAATGTCAAGCCAGTGCCTAAAAATAAATTATTTCAATGCTTTAAATACTATTTGACTAATAGTCATGGGAAATTCACCAGGTGTGTATCAAAAGGAACCAGAGCTCCTCAGAAAAGGCTGATTCCAAGGCTAGGGCAGGATATGTACATGTGAACCCAGAACCTATTTTTATGCCAAAAGTTAGAAAACACGTTTTAAAAATGATGGGGGCCTGTCATAAAGACAAAAGAGCAAGCTTTCAAGGGCTCCCACTAGATAAATCTGAGACAATCTGAGCACCAAAAATATTAAGGACAGTAATAAATTATCATTTAAAGAAAATAGATACATCAATAGTAAATAGGTGGGGGAGGAAAGCTTTTAATTATAGTAAGATGCCAAGTGTTAATTTGAAAATGTAGAGGAGTGCTACTGTCACAAAACTGTCATTTTTAACATAGTAAAAACTGGACTGGGCAAACATCATCAATGGATGCTAAACTGTAGGTGAAAATTTTGCTAAAAAACAGTGTGTGTGCATAATGTTAAAGTGTTCCTGGACATGCATGGGGAACAAACAGTAACTATAAAGTAATGAGGTAACACCTTCACTGGGTGATCAAAATTAACACCACCAATGAAGGGCAGAAAACATGTACTTCTTGATGTAGAGAACCCCAGATGATAAATAACCTGAATGTAATCATGAGCAAACACAAGGCAACTCAAAATGAGAAATTATATACATATGATGGTGGACTATACTCTTCAAAAATGTCAAAGGAAGACCGTGGAAATGTACCTAGATTAAAGGAGACTAAATGCAATTCCTGGTCTTAGACTGGATAGTGTCCTGGAAAAATAATTAGAAAAGGAAAAATTTAGTAGGAAAAATCTGACCCTACATTAAATAGCTTAAACTAGGAGAAATATTAAAGATGCTTTTACAGTTCTGTGATTAAAGGTTCTAAAGAGAATTCAACCAGATTCAACATAATCAAACACTGCTGCAGACCAGTAGAAAATGAAATTATCAACAAATAATCTAATTCAATCAAAACCACCAACTAAAAAATTAAAATTTTCCTCCACTTCCATGAAATTTTAGCTAATTGTTGATCCATATCTTGTTATGTTTTCCTTTCTCAAACCTAGTCTGCAAAGTTATACACATACATACACACACATACAAAGTCAGTAACAGACTAAACTGTAACAGCACTGAGACCAATAAGTCAAAAAAATTTAAGAAACTTTGTCATTTTACCATTATAGATGGAAGCTCACATTTTGATTACTAAGTAAAATCCACTTTTCAAAACATAAATTCCATCATTCTCCTTCAAAGTAAAACTTAAAAAAAATAAATACCACTGACCATGGAGACTAACATCTATGTTAACATGCTTGATGTTAGTGTTATTTATCACATTAAAATATTCAACTGATAATAAAGAATATCCTAATAGTTGACAGTGAAGAGAGGCTCTGGATTCAGAGTAGCCAAGTTCAATTTCTGGTCCACAATAATACTCGGGCAAGAAATGTCATTTTTCAGTGCCTCAGTTTTCTATCTATAAAATGGTATAATCGTCTCATTGGTGAATATACACCTTATAGGGTAATGGTAACTAAATAGATACTCATATTAGCACACAGAAAGTGCTCAAAAAATGTCGTCAGCCATTATTACTTTTACACACATTTAAAAGTGTCATATTCTGACATCCATTAGGATGTCTGCTATAGAAAAGAGTATGATGGTTCCTCAAAAAATTAAAAATATAACTTCCATGTGAGCCTGCAATCCCACTTCTGCATGTATATCCAAAAGAATTGAAAGCAGGCCTTAAAGAGATATTTGCACATCCATGTTCATGGCAGCAATATTCAAAATAGTCAAGTGGAAACAACCCAAATGTCCATCAATGGATGAATGGATAAACAAAAATGTGGTATATACAAACAAAAAAATTATTCAGCCTTAAAAAAGAAGGTAATCCTGTCACATACTACAACATGGATTACCCTTAAGAACATTACGCTAAGTAAAATAAGCTAGTCATAAAGACAAATACCGTATGATTCCCCTTGTATGAGGTATTTACAATAGTTAGAATCATACAGACAGAAAGTAGAATAGTTGTTTCACCAGGGGTTTGGGGATGGAAGAGGTGAATAGTTGTTTAATGGCTATAGAGCACAGGTGGCAAACACAAGGCCTGCGGGCTGAATCCAACCAATCCACCTTTTTATCCAGCCCGGCACCTTGTTTCTACCCAGCGGCAGCACCAAGCTCTCTCTTAACTGTTAAGGAGCAGTTACATTTATGCAGTCCAACAATTACATTCAGCCCTTTGAAGGCAACCGCAAGTCTGATGTGGCCCCTGGTGAAAATGAGTTTGACACTCCTGCTATACAGTTTCAGCTTTGCAAGATGAAAAAGTTCTGAACTGTTTCATCACAACAATGTGAATATACATAACATTACTGAAGTACACATTTAAAAATGGTTAAGCTAGTAAATTTTGTATTTTTTACAATTAGAAAAAAGCAGGATACTTTGAAGCCCAGAACAACAAACTTAACCGTCCTTTATCATGTTTACAGAGGCTAGTGAAACTAATTTGTTAATGGAACAGCAACAAATGACCTAGGAGATTAAGAAAAATCTCAGAAATGATTACCTAATCCATTTTCATTTTGAAATACCTGCAAAACTAAAATAAAACACTGCATTAAAATAAGCTTGCTATACATTGCAGACAAAATATACAAATTATATGACAACTTATTCAAGTTTCTAAAGCCAGCCTGATACTGAGCCCAGGTTTTTCTCCTGTACACAAAGAAAGCAGATGAGTCCTCTTATCCCATAAGTATCCAGAAGGATTTAGACTGATATGAAATCTGACGGCTACCAAGATCATCTTGAATCCCAGACAAACCTAAGTATCAGAAATGACCTCAAACCACTATGCATCTGAACACCTGAACTACTTGACTATAATCAAACCACATCCAGCCTATTTTACTCACAAAATTTTCAAATAAAGTATAAAAAATGAGTATAAAAAAACCAAATATATCTAAAGCAGGTAAATATAGGTATCTTATCTAAATCAGGGATTAATTTAGGCAGACTTGCCCTGGTCAAATGGCTCAGTTGGCACCAAAAGGTTGCAGGTTCAATTCCTGGTCAGGGCACATACCTTTGTCGGGGGTTTGAGCCCCAATCAGGGCATGGAGGGGAGGAAACTCCACATGCATGCTCTCTCTCTTTTTCTCTCTCACACTCCCTGTTTCTCTCTCCCTTTCCTCTCTCTCTAAAAAACATATCCTTGGGTAAGGATTAAAAAAAATTTAGGCAGACTTTATTTCACATTTATACAAAAATAAATTACCAGATATTTTGGGAATAAATTTTCAACAAATATATACCTCATGATTATTTTTAATCTACAACTTTGAATAGTCAGCTCTAAAGAAACAACTTAACTGAACCTAACAAGTTTTTTCTGTTTTCAATCATTTTTAAATCTGCAAGCTAAGAGCAAGAACAATAATGGTCATATTTCACTGAATTGAGGATACTGATATTGAGGATATAAATGCATCATTATTTCATGTGCCACTAAGAATGTAAAATCACTGCCAACATAAATCAGTTATAAAATGCATCCCAAATTCAGAGATATTGAAATATTTAAAAATTGGTACCTTAGAATTGATGTGATATAATATGTACATGCTTGTTCCTCTGACTAACCCCAAGGCATCAGAAATCTAACCTATTTATCAACTATAGAGGGAAGGGGGAAAAAATAAAAATTTCTATAACACCAAAGCCAAAGTCCCACACAAACTTTTTTAAAATGCATGGAAACATTCAATTCAAACTACAGTTCACAGAATCAATAAACAAATAATTGATGCAGCTTGAAAGTTCAAAGCAGTAACTAGATAATTCACTATAGCCTAAGTAAATGATTTCCAAACTTAGAAAGTCAAGAATCTAAGTACCAAATGATCTTCAAACAAGGAGATCCACGTCTCCTTTAATTCAATGGTCCATAGGTACCAGCTCAAAGGACAGAGTGCTACCTACTAAGGAAAAAACAGTTAATCCAGGATTTTTTAGTACATACTATGAAAACAATGAATTCTGGTTCAGCTTAGGGTGATTTACAGGTGTAAAGTACACTATCACACTGTTTCAAAACAACGGTGCCGGTGCTAAGGAAAAAAGAAAATCTTACTGACCTAAATATTTTCAAATGCCGAACAGAGTAATAAAGACTAATCAATTAATGCAATTACAGCAAACAAAAAAGAATGCATATATTTAGTAGTGTCAATAATTTAATTACAGGATATAAACACACAAAACCCTCTATTAAATTTACCTGTTTCAAAATTCCTAAAATCTATTACTGAGTACTTTCCTTACACGAAAATCTGATACTACATCCCATAAAACATTAAAATATAAGTAAATCTAATTATCAAAGTTAATTCACAACCAATGAAATTATTCAGGACCAAGATTCGCAAATATTAACTTAATAATCAGAAAACTAACCCTAGCACAATTCAGTTCTATAGAAGAACAGATGAGCACATTCAAAGCAGGCACAGCAGAGTATGTAAAAAAACAGGTCCAAACACAGCGAACCCACCTCCGATCTACAGAGGAACCCAAACATAGATGGTTCGTTTGCTTTGCTAACCATTTAATTTTAAGTTGAAGACTTCACAGAGGACTGCACCTGTCTACGTCTATTTCTATATGTAAACAAAGACTTAAAAGTCATACTAATTTTTTTCTAAACAATGAGTTTACTAAAGAAAACATCCCTAGGTTTAATGTTGATTTAGAAAACCAAATAACTAAAATTATTTTTCCCTTCCCTTTTTTGCTGTTTTTTTTTCAGAAGAATCCAAATTGATCATCCATTTGAAGCTTAAACATCACAGCTTAGAAATTCAAATGTAAAAAATGTCCATCAGTTTATAAACAAAAAAAGGCAAAATGTTGATAAGTTTTGAAGATGGGTGACAGGTATATAGCAGTTCATTATACTGTCCTATCTACTTATGTATGGTTTTTTAAGTTTATAATAATGTTAAATTTTAAAAAAGTATTCAGGTATGTTGAGTGGTCTTTAAAATCTTAATTCTAAAACAAATTTAGCAGAAAGCATCAATTTACCAATAAGTTATTTCACAGAGTATATACCAACTTGAAGGTGGTCCTCAAACCAAATCAAGTTAGTCTATCCACAGGTAAATAAAATGTATGGCCATTATCTATTTGGAAGTTACTGAGGAAATAACTATAATACAATGAAGTCTACGTCTTATTTTAATATGTTAAATAGTCAATGATTAATTTAAAAAAAAAAACATCATTCTTAGAATTGGAAGGGACAAATTTTCTAGGTCAGTGGTTTGCACACTTTTCGAGGTAACTGGAAGAGAGGACCAGAGACATCTTGATTTTTTATACTAGGGATTGTTCACAAAATAAAGATTTTTTTTTAAAGATTTTATTTATTTATTTTTAGACAGAAGGGAAGGGAGGGAGAAAGAGAGGGAGAGAAACATCAATGTGTGGTTGCTTCTCACGTGGCCCCCACCGGGAACCTGGCCTGCAACCCAGGCATGTGCCCTGACTGGGAATCAAACTAGCGGCCCTTTGGTTTGCAACCCGCGCTCAATCCACTGAGCTACACCAGCCAGGGCAAAGATTTTGTTTTAAAAAGGATATAGCTACTTTTTTAAAAAAGTCTTAAGAACCACTATTCCATTGCACCCACATTCCATAGCTAATATGGTGCCTAGAAAAGATTATATGATTTATATAATACCATTCAATAATGGTAGTGTCAAGAATAAAATTCAGGACTCTTATGTGTCCAGTTCTCCTTTAAAGCAATGCACAACTTCAAATTTAAGTTACAGTTAAAAAATAAAATTGTTTCAATTTTCTTGCCTGTAAAATGAGACTGGACAAGATATCTCTCAGACCATTTTCCAGGTGTAAAATTCTGACTCCCTGAATGCCAAGTTTAAAAAGATGTCTATGTTAAGGTAAATAAATGTTCTTAAACATAACAGAAATCTTCAAAAATTTTAAGGACTCCAAAGAGATACAAGTCAAATACAGAAAGCTAAGTCATTCAGTAGTTACCTTTAGGGTCCTGAAACATTTTTGCAACTACAATCTCTTTTATTAGTTAATACTAGGATATGAAACAATGTTTTCAAAGACCTCTAAAATAATCATGGTGAAAGCTTTTCTTAGATATCTTTGGAAAGGATACTGGCCTATCAAAATATGTAACTCAGTAGATGTTCAAATTACAGAATGCCTCAACAAGAACCAAGTACATCACTCTTAAGTTTAAAATAAATCAATTCAAAGGAGCTTTAGGCCTAGCTGACACATAATGTCACAAATAAAGTTTTAATTCTCACCTATTAAAGCCTGAAAGAGGTTGCTCTGAAATATGTTAATAACCCGTTCGATGGAACTTCTGAGCTGTCTGTCTTCAGTGTGGCTTAGTTTCAAACGATATTCTTCCAAAAGGTGCAACGCTCTCTGGGTATCTGGGAAGAAAAACAGAATCTGATTAAAATTATTTACAAGAAAGTATTACACACTAGCTATAAAGCAAATGATTCTGCAAGACATTTATCTATACAGTTCCCAAAATCCGCCTGGTCAATTGATGCTACTATGCTCATGTATACCCCTATTTCCTAGAATGATCCAAAAAAATGTAAATATCTATCACAGTAGAAAAAAGAGAAAGGTAAGTAGTTTTATTAAATGCATCCTGGTAGTCTACCAAAAAAAAAAAAAAATCACCGAAGTATTAGTAACATAGTTTCAGCTGATTCGATGTGCAAAAGCAGATTATCTATAATTTGTCGTTATAAATCCAAATCTTAACTGTTTCAAAATACTAGTTCTTAACCAGCACCCCACATTTTGCTCACAAAATAGTGTTTAGTAAGAATGATAAGGTGAAATATTAAAACACCAATTCAGAGTTTTTAAAAAGACGTTTCAGAGGGAGAAAATTAATTGCCACTCTAGTGATTAGGGAGGTGTCAAGGAAGAAAGTTTGGCAAACATATAGATGTTTTCCATCTTCTGAATGATGTGAGGCTTAGATTCCCTAAGTAGTAAGGATAGGACTGTGCTGTCTCATTACTTACAAGAACATTTTTAAAACACAGCAAATCAGAAAACAGACATACAGAAAAGCAAGGGGCAGCCACAAGAGAGTCCCGAAACAAATTCTCACCTTGCTTCCGGACCGGCATTTTTCTCCAGAATCAGGAAGAGGGCACACGCCTTAAAAAACACAAAACAGAAATGAAACATAACTAAAGAAGAGAATGGAATCGTCGTTAAACTAGCATTTTCCCCTAAACCTCAAATCGCAAAACTCCCAGCCCCATCTGAAAAACCCACCTGGCAAAGTTTTCCCAAGTGAAAGGCAGAGCCTTAAAACCCAGCAGTATCAATCTAGAAAGCTTTTAGCTAGGGGTGATACCCCTGGCAAATTAAGAGCAAGACAGAAGTCAGCTTCCAATTCTCCTCGCAAGCTGCCCCACTCTCCAAAAGGCACGAGATGCCCAGACGTGAGGCCACCTCTCCCCCGATTGCAGTATGCATACTCCCCACCTGCTACTAGGGGAGATCCGACCCGTAAGCCCCTAAACATTTAAGCAGCGGCTGTAAAGAGCTCCAAGAAAGGAACCAGCTGGGCTGATCACGCCGCCTAGCCTGGGCCCCCTCCTCTCGCTTGCCTTTCTCCTCGCTCGCTTCCTCCGGGCTACTCCGGCGGGGGCCGGACGGGGCAGCGGCCGCTCTCCGCGACGCCCTCGCGCCCCACATGCACACCTCCGCGGTCCCCCACACCTGGAGCGCCACCACAAAGTTCCTGCGAGCGGCGTGCGCGCTGAGCTGGGGTGCGCCCCGGGCCGACTCGGAGCGTCTTCCTTGCCCTGCCGGGTTCCACGTCCCCCCGCCCCGCCCGGGGCTCTAGGAGCTCAGCGGAGGAGCGTGAGGGAACGGGAGAGGAGCTCCCCTCTCCGGCCGCACCCCCACTGCCTCTTTCTCCTCCTTGGCCGCCGCCTCCTCACTTGCCTCGGCCAGCTAGCCCACTTGCCCTCTCTCCTCCTAGCCGTCCCACCCCCGGAACCTCGCCTCTTTCCGCACCCCCAACCGCTCTCCCCCCAAACTTTCCGCCAAGATGGCGGCCCCGAAGCTGGACAGCCGCACCCCCACGTGACCACTTTCCCGGCGCTCTCCGCCAATGGGAAGTGAGGAGGCGGCTCGCGCTCAGGTCGGGGCTCTCGGCGCTACCTTGGGCAGGGGTTGGGGTAGGGGTTGGGGTAGGGGCAGGGGTAGGGGCGTGGTAGGGGCAGGGTAGGGGGGGAGGGGGACTGTGAGAGGGGCCCGGAGGTGAGTGGGCAAGCCGAACCCGGGAGCATCCCAAGTGAACCTTCTCGCTTAAAGCGGCGACCACCAAAGGGGCTCTGAGGACAAAGGAATTGACACAGACTCTACAGGTGTTGCGGGGTGGCCCTCGAAGAACCCGCCTTTACCTCGCCCTAGCCCACCGGGGTGTCTGACGGTTTTGAGCGAGTAGCGTGCCAGGCCCAGAAGGATCGGGGTTTCTGAAGAGACGTGACTTCACCTACACCGGATCCAAGGGACACATTCCGAGACACTCTTTAACCTCACTAAACACGTGCTGTCCTCAACTCCACGTCAGGAAAAAGTGCCTGGCGCCCCCGGGGGTGGATCCCCAACGAAAAAAAAAAGCGGTGTTGTGGAGGAGTCAACAGCACAACCCTCGTTAGGGGGCGGGAGAGGGCGGAGCCTGGGAAGGGGGAAAAGGGGGGTGTTTGGGCGGAGGTGGGAACCATCTCTGCACCGTCATCCACTATGTACGGATTTTTAAAAAGTTATTCGCCCTTAAGTACAAGTTTTGAGGGAGGACTGAGTTAAAGAAGGGCACGTGAAAAGGGAGATTGGTTAATTTAAAAGTTTTAGCGTTTTACTGGAGGATTTTAAAGTCTAAGCGATTAATTCCAAGCAAGAATGGATTTAAGGGTAGGAGGAGAAAATTCGTTCCTTCTTTTCTTCTCTTTTCATTTCCCCCTTGCCTGCGTTCCCCGCCCAGTCCATCAGCTTCCGGTACTACCCAAGCTCAGGCGGCCCCTTTAAGAACTCACCTGTAGCTTCCTCTTCCCAAGCCGAGCTGCCCTTAGCTGGCACAGCTGGTTTAAGTTTCGACTGCACCTCGGAGCGGGACGGCGGGCGGGACAGGAATCCGGCCAGAGGCTGAGCTATCCAGCTTGTACAAAGAATCTCCCGGAAAGCTCTCCCAAGTTGCTGCCCAGATCTTCGAGCCTCTTGTGGATAATAGGGAGCTCCCTGCTCTGAGATCCAGAGAGAAGAATTTGCCCAAGGTCACCCAGAGTTGGTAACAAAACTGGAAACACGGAGTTCCTGTCTTTCAAAACCCTAAGACTCTTCACAGTCAGTAAACTTGACAGCCTTTCACCGAGCACGTATTCTTGGGATAAAAAGGTAAATCCCGGAACCTTGTACTGTAACCATACCAGTTACTCAGAGGTACGCTAATCACTACTTTCACTTTGGGATTGTACCTTGGGGTCCTAACTTGTGAGGACCCCACTAGACCCACTATCTCAGCTTAAGAGAAAGAAACTGAGGTCCAGAAGAAATGTAGGCTGATAAGTTACAGCATCCCAGAATTAGGTCTCCTAATTCCAGGGCTCTTTCCACTGCGATTTTTTTGGCAACTTGACAGTGGTATGTTGATTTATGGGCAGCAGATCTCTCTCTATGCTCCCCTGGATCAAGCATCTTGGGAGCTTCAACGGTTAAAGCAACATCTCATAGGAGAGTGGATGGAAAAGTGAAAGGAAGCTCTTAAAAGCAATGAGCTTAAATAGAGGCAATTTTTAAATAGTGAATTTGGTTTTTTGATAGTGAAAACGTTTGATGCCATGCATGCTATTATTATCAAAATTTCATTAATGAACTGTGATTCTCTTCTGAGAATGGACTTTACAGAAATCAGGAGGAAAGGATTTTGCCCTCCCTGTTAATATCATTTGTTGTTCACAAATATTCACTTGCTAGGCAATGGGAATAGAGATAAACAAGATCCAAGCCATGCTCTCAAGGACCCACAGCCTGGTAGCAAATGGACTACAGGACAGTGAAGCTTTTCCCAAGAGCCACTGAAAAGTCAAAAACAATATGTGTGTGAGTTCTCAGTGTCATCCCAGTTCTCCCCTAAAAACAAAAAGGAGGGATAGGAGAAAGAGGAGACAGAAGGGCATGATACTCTTCTACTTGTCATCCACTAGCCAGATGTGGCTTTCAGGAGTCCAAAAGTAGAAATGAAGCTAGCATTTGTCCTACCCTTAGGGACCAGGGCAAGTCCAGGCCTTTACTACTAATTCCTACTTTCTATCCATCTGTATTCATTATCTATAACTGCATAACAAATTCCTCAAACCTTAGTAGCTTAAAACTTAGTAGCTTTCTGTGGGTCAAGAATTCAGGAGGATCTGGGAGGCTGGGGGTGGGGGTGGGATGGGAGGGGAAGGGAGGGGGGAGGGGAGAGGCTACAAATAACTAATTAAACAAAAAAATTAATAAAAAAAAGAATTCAGGAGGATCTTAGCTGGATGGTTCTGGCTTGGAGGTCTCAAAAGATTGCAGTCAAGGTGTCTCTCAGGGCTGCAGTCATCTGAAGGCTTAACTGGGATTAGGGGAAGCTGTTTCAACATGGCTCACCTACATGGCTAGTAAGTTGATGCTAGCTGTTGACAGGAAGCCTAACTTTCTCACCATGAAGATCTTTCTATAGGGTTGCTTGAGTGTCTTCATGACATGGTGGCTGATGTCCTCGGGAGCAAGTAATCCAAGATAGCAAGGCAGCAGCCATATCTCTCATGATCTAATCTCAGAAGTAACACTTCATCATTTCCACAATATCCTATTGGTTACTTAGGTCAGGTTATTGGTTACTTAGGTATTCATACTCTTCAGTATGAATTCAGGTAAGAGTCATTTTGGTCCATTTAGGAAGCTGGTTACCATATCATCACAACATACAAAGCAATGACATCTGGATTTTTCAAAAAAACTTTTATTTCCTTGAAGTCTTCCTTACTTTATGCAAGTAGCAGCTGCCATTGAATAGAATTCAATATAGGACCTGATTACTTTTCCCACCTCCTCATTAAATTATATTTTTCCAGCCCCAATTAACTTTATTATCTCTCAATTCTAAACCTTCCCTTCCCAGCCATGCCACTCAAGCCACCTATACCTCCATATCTCTGTCTTTGTCCTCTCCCCTGTCCAGGTCCCCAGCCTATCCTCTCTAAAGGTGCCCAGATCCTGCCAGACTCTACTGCATCTTTTGCTCTCATTCTGGCAGAGTGGCAATGTGCTGCTGTGCCAAAGCAATCACTAACCAGAAAGGATTTGATGTCAAAAATGCTTATGCCTGCTTAGGCTGCAAGAAGAGGAACAGTGTCGAGAATGATAGAAGTGATTATGCTGGTCAGATCTCCACAAAATGCTCAGTGTGTATTTCCTGGCAGCACTTTAAGAGGGATCTAGACAAACCAGCATCTGGAAAGAAGAGAGTAACCAGAACAATAGGAAATAATGAGACTTTGCCTCAAGAGGAACAATTGTAGAATTTAGGGTCATATCATTGAGAAAATATAGGGCTCTGGAAGCTTGACTTCAATCTTCAAACAGGCTTTTTCTGTGTATCCAGGGGACATGACTAAAACTAATGGATGAAAGTTACAGAAACACAGGAACTTCTTCTTTAACATGATTTGCCAGAACTGTCCAAAATTCCAAAGAGCTGACCCAAGGTGGTAAGTGTTTCCCATCAAGCAAGGGCTAAAAGAATCCAATAAGGCATCCTTGTCAGAGAGAGTGGATACCCAGCATAGAAGATTGGACTAAATAGCCTCTAAGACCAAAGTTCTAAGCACTTGAAACTTTGGTCCCTTCTTTGTTATTACTACCATTTTATCTACATTGAAAATCCATCCTACCCAGTTTAACACATTTCGTACCGCATAGAAATCTCTAAGACATATGCCAGGGGCCGCACAATATTGGGCTAACTGCACGTTAATTAAATCATCTCGTGATGCGGTCCTTAACAGATGGCGCACGAAACACGAGAAAACTCATGAGCGGTACAAAAAGTGTTAGGTGTTACCGGCACTAACCTCCTTATACACAGATAATTCTTTCTTTTTTTTTTTTAAGATTTTATTTATTTATTTTTAGAGAGAGGAGAAGGGAGGGAGAAAGAGCAATGTATGGTTGCCTCTCACATGGCCCTCATTGGGGACCTGGCCCACAACCCAGGCATATGCCCCAACTGGGAATCGAACCGGGACCCTCTGGTTCCCAGCCCGCGCTCAATCCACTGAGCTACACCAGCCAGGCAACACAGATAATTCTTATCAGAACAAAGGTGCAAGTTGAAAACAAGTCTTAAAAAATGTGGACAGTTGCCTATTTCCATGACAATTGGCACTGAAGTCATGCTTTTCAATGGATAATCCATTCTCAAAATTTTATATTATTGTGAAATGGGTCTCTAAGTAGGCGAAGGACTAGTAACTAACTCCCATTTAAACTGATATACTCTTATACTGGTATAGCCCTCGTATAATATTCAAGTACATCTGAGATAAACTCACTTGTTATGATTTCCCACTTTGCAAGAGAGGACACTGAGGAAGAACAAAAATAACCTAGTCTAGAACACCACAGCTAAGCTGGTAATGGAGTTGGGACTGAACACTATTAGTTCACTGTTTTTTTCCATTAGACTACATTGCCTTTTCTCTACTTGACTCCTTTCTAAATTAAGAAAAAGCAAACAAAAAAATCTGTGTGTGTATGTGTATGTGAGATACAGAAATGGAGACAGAGTTAGAAAAACGGATACTAAGAGAAAAAAAGAAGAGATTCTGAAAAAATAAAATGCAAATAATAGGCTAGTCTGTAACCTATTTATCAGATATTTGAATGTCTTTAACAGTGGAGGCAATTTTGATGGAAATAGGAATGTCACCTCTGACCACAAATAAATACCCACACCCTAGTTATATGTTATGACTAAGTGAATTTTTTAATGCAAAGATGTTTACTTAAAACACTGTAGCTTCTTCCTTCCTTCCATTATTTACCCTGCTAAGTACTCCAGAGCAGGGGTGTCAAACTTATTTTCACCGGGCGCCACATCAGCCTCGAGGTTGCCTTCAGAAGGCCAAAATAATTTTAGGACTGTATAAATGTAACTACTCCTTAACTGTTAAGGAGTTGAAATTACAATTTGCCCTTTGAAGGCAACCGTGAGGCTGATGTGGCCTCTGGTGAAAATGAATTTGACACCCCTACCCTAGAGCATGAATGAGCATTTTCACAGATGTATGGGACTTCCCACCTGGACCTTAGACATCATGTAGTACAATCATTTCATTTGACATACATGTAAAGTAAGTTCCAGAAGAGCTCCTGGACAGTACCAGCACTCAATGCTCAAAGGACTTTTTCTTTTTTTTTTTTTTGAGGGTAGAATGCTACTGACACTTCATGAACAATCCATCTTCTTCTTGGTAGGGAGAGGGAATAGGATTAGTAATCTTTTCTACAGCTATAAGTTTAACCAAATTTGCCTGTCTGCTTTTGAAGAACTGGGATATTGACAGGACTGTAGGATCCCATATTGAAATCCTTAGGATTATACTACAACATCCTTACAAGAGACAGCCTCATCAACCCACTCCCTGCCAAGAGGATTACCAGTCTATTCAAAGAAGGCTCTGGGTAGGGCCCACTTAGTCAGCTTATCCTTTCACAGGTAAAGAACACACACCTTAATTGGAATTTGAAGAAAGGCTATTAGAATATTAGGAAGTCATTTGTATTCCATTTCTGAGATGTGGCTTGGTTAATGAATTCTGATAAGCAAAATAAGCCAAAATACTCTTCATAATTGGATGTGGATTAAGTCCAATGACCAATCAATCTCCTTTAGCACAAAAAACTGCTACGCTCTTCCAAAAGCTTTCTGTGCCAGTCTTTCATTTTTGAGAAATGACACTCGCTAGAGCCATAATCTTCCTATTCCTTAAGTTGTATAACCCCAAATTCCTTTATTATTTCATTTTATTTTAAGCTCACAGAAAGAATGATAAAGGGAAAGAATTATTTAAATATCACATTCTATTTAAATTTCATTTAAATTAGATTAATTTCTTCCAAAAGATAATTTTACCAACTGAGATGAATTATTTGTAATTAAAACATCCACAAAAAAATCCTCTGTTATAAATAAAGTGGGCTACAGTTGAGGAAACTTGCAAATATGCTTTTTTAAAACCCTGCAAAAATTCCCCAAGTTGGTTATCTTTTCAAATGGCAAATTACGGTATGAATAAATAAATCCAAGCCCAAAGCAGGCAGAGGATAATAAAATAATAAGTACAAACACAAAAATAAAAGGGGGCATAATCAATTGCTAAGGAAGATGAATAAAATAATTTAAGAACAAAGGAGAACTGGAAGCAACCTAAGTGTCCATCAGCAAATGAGTGGATCAAGAAACTACAGTATATTTACACAATGGAATTCTATGCAACAGAGAGAAAGAAGGAGTTTATACCCTTTGGGACAGCATGGATGGAACTGGAGAGCATTATGCTAAGTGAAATAAGCCAGGTGGTGAGGGACAAATACCATATGATCTCACCTTTAACTGGAACACAATCAACAAAAGAAAAAAGCAAGAAAAACATAACCAGAGACATTGAAATTAAGAACAATCTAACAATAGAGGGGAGAGGGGAGGAGACTATGGGGAGAAGGTTTTTCAGGAACCACTATAGAGGACACATGGACGGAACCAAGGGGAAGGGTGGAAGAAGGGGAGAGAGGTGGGTTTGGAGGAGGTGGAGGGAGGGGAGGGGAGAGGATGCAGGCAACTGTAATTGAAGAACATGAAGTAATTTAATAAATAAGGGAGGAGCAAATATTTATTAAGAAATGCTACCATGATAATTTAAAGAAGCTTGGATTCAAGGGAGCAGAATAAAATGTGTCTGCTCTTTTATTCTCTCAGAAAATCACTCCCAAAATATTGGACCAAGAAGAAATTTGTTCCTTCATGCTCAATGAAAATAAAAGTGCTTAATACCCCCCAGCATGACAGAAAGTAGTTGTAGAGTTGGTCAAATTCAAGTGCCTGGGTTGGAAGTTGGGAGAATGAAAAATGCTCCTCCTCAAACAATGGTACCAAGCCCCCCCCCCAAAAAAAACAACAAAAAAACCCCAACTCCCCAAAACTCCAAAACAAAAACAGGCCCACCCACTCACCCCAGAGCCAGCAAAGAAGGACCCAACTTGCTTGTGGGAAGCTGGAGAAGTGCAGAGAACAGAGCAAACACCACTGTTCTCTCAGGCCCTGCCCCCACAGACAGTGTCACAACACAACGATGTGGTTTACCCCGCCCTGGTGAATACCTAAGGCTCCACCCCTTAAAGTAACAGGTGCACCAAGAAAAAAATGACCCAAATGAAAGAACACGTCAAAGCTCCAGAAAAAATACAACTAAGTGATGAAGAGATGGCCAACCTATCAGATGCACAGTTCAAAGCACTGATAATCAGGATGCCCACAGGATTCAAAGAAAGATTGTCGCAAATGTCGCAATTACTTGAACAAATGAGAAAGGATGAGAAGGAAACTGGGACTCAAATTAACGGAGTGGACCAGCAGAAAGAAAAAAACATCCAACCAGAAAAGAATGAAGAAACAAGAATTAAAAAAAACTGAGGAGAAGCCCTGGCTGGTGTAGCTCAGTGGATTGAGCACAGGCTGGGAACCAAAGAGTCCCAGTTCGATTCCCAGTCAGGGCACATGCCTGGGTTGCAGGCCAGGTCCCCAGTGAGGGCCATGTGACAGGCAACCATACATTGCTGTTTCTCCCTCTCTTTCTCCCTCCCTTCTCCTCTCTCTAAAAATAAATAAATAAAATCTTTTTAAAAAAATGTGATATTTATTTAAAAAAAAAAAACTGAGGAGAGGCTCAGGAACCTCCAGGACATCTTTAAACGTCCCAACATCCGAGTCATAGGGGTGCCAGAAGGAGAAGAGGAAGACCAAGGGATTGAAAACTTATTTGAACAAATAATGAAGGAGAACTTCCCCAAGCTGGTGAAGGAAATAGATTTTCAGGAAGTCCAGGAAGCTCAGAGAGTCCCAAAGAAATTGGACCCAAAGAGGAACACACCAAGACACATCATAATTGCATTACCCAAGATTAAAAATAAGGAGAGAATCCTAGAAGCAGCAAGAGAAAAGGAGACAGTTACCTACAAAGGAATTCCCATAAGACTGTCAGCTGATTTCTCAAAAGAGACCTTGCAGGCAAGAAGGGGCTGGAGAGAAGTATTCCAAGTCATGAAAGGCAAGGACCTACATCCAAGAATACACTATCCAGCAAAGATATCATTTAGAATGGAAGGGCAGATAAAGTGCTTCTCAGATAAGGCCAAGTTCAGGGAGTTTATCAACACCCAGCCTTTATTATATGAAATGTTAAAAGGATTTATATAAGGCATGGAGGGATATCAACAGGGGAGTGGGAGGGGGAGAAAGGGGGGAAAGGTGCAGAGAATAAGCAGCATAAATGGTAGGTAGAAAACAGACAGGGGGAGGTTAAAAATAGTATAGGAAATGTAGAAGACAAAGAACTTATGTGTATGACCTATGTACAGAAACTAAAGGGTGTGGAAATGGGGGGTGGGGGTGGAGGGGAAGAAAGGGGAGAAAATGGGACAACTGTAATAGCATAATCAATAAAATATATTTTTAAAAAATTTAAAAAAGTAAAAATAAATAAGGTGATACCTCCAACTTTGTTCTTCTGTCTTAAGATTTCTGAGGCTATTTGTGGTCTTTTGTGGTTCCATATACATTTTTGGAATATTTGTTCTAGTTCTGTGAGATATGCCATTGATATTTTATTAGATTTTTTAAAGTTTTTTATTGTTTTTTTTCTTCTTTTTACAGTTGTCCCATTCCCCGCCCCTTTATTCCCCTCTGTCCTGCACCTCCCCCACCCACATTCCCTTTAGTTCTTGTCCATGGGTCATACATATAAGTTCTTCAGTTTCTACATTTCCTAATACTATTCTTAACCTTCCCCTGTCTATTTTCTATCTACCATTTATGCTACTTAGTCTCTGTACCTTTTCCCCCTCTCTCCCCCTCCCACTCCCCTGTTGATAATCCTCCATGTGATCTCCATTTCTGTGGTTCTGTTCCTGTTTTAGTTGTTTGCTTAGTTTGCTTTTGCTTTTGTTTTAGGTGTGGTTAACAACTGTGAGTTTGTTGTCATTTTACTGTTCATATTTTTTATCTTCTTTCTCTTAGATAAGTCCCTTCAACACTTCATACAATAAGGGCTTGGTGATGATGAACTCTTTGAACTTGAATTTATCTGAGAAGCACTTTATCTGCCCTTCCATTCTAAATGAAAGTTTTGCTGGATAGAGTAATCTTGGATGCAGGTCCTTGCCTTTCATGATGTGGTATACTTCTTTCCAGCCCCTTCTTGCCTGCAAGGTCTCTTTTGAGAAATCAGCTGACAGTCTTATGGGAACTCCTTTGTAGTTAACTGTCTCCTTTTCTCTTGCTGCTTCCAGGATTCTCTCCTTATCTTTAATCTTGGGTAATGTCATTATGATGTGCTTTGGTGTGTTCCTCTTTGGGTCCAATTTCTTTGGGACTCTGAGCTTCCTGGACTTCCTGGAAGTCTATTTCCTTTGCCAGATTGGGGAAGTTCTCCTTCATTATTTGTTCAAATAAGTGTTCAATTTCTTGCTCTTCCTCTTCTCCTTCTGGCACCTCTATGATTCTGATGTTGGAACATTTAAAGATGTCATGGAGGTTCCTAAGCCTCTCCTCATTGTTTTGAATTCTTGTTTCTTCATTCCTTTCTGGTTGAATGTTTCTTTCTTCCTTCTGGTCCACACCATTGATTTGAGTCCCAGTTTCCTTCCCATCACTATTGGTTCCTGTACATTTTCCTTTATTCGCTTAACGTAGCCTTCATTTTTCATCTAATTTGCGACCAAATTCAACCAATTCTGTGAGCATCCTGTTTACCTGTGTTTTGAACTGTGCATCTGTTAGGTTTGCTATCTCTTCATCACTTAGTTGTATTTTTTCTGGAGCTTTGATATGTTCTTTCATTTGGGCCATTTTTTTTTTCTTGGTGCACCTGTTACCTATAAGGGGTGGAGTCTTATGTGTTCACCAGGGCGGGGTAACACACAGCGTTTCGTTGTGACATTGTCTGTGGGGAAGGGATCTGAGAGGGAACAACGACACTTGCTCCGCTCTCTGCCAGCTTCCAGTCACTTCCTCTGCTGCCCACAAGCAAAATGGGCCCTTCTGGTTCTGATTCCCGGGTGGGTGGGCTTGTGCACGTTCTAGGACCCTGTGGGTCTCTCCAACAAAGTCTCCTGTGAGGCTGGGAGTTTCATCCGCTGCCGTCTCAACCTGCACAGGTGTTTTCAACCAGTGGTTTGAGGCCTTATTTTCCCCACGATGGAACCCTGGGCTGCGAGGTTTGTTTCACTCCCCAGCTGTTCATTTATCCACACACGAATGTGGGACCACCTACTCCACTAGCTTCAGGCTCGCTGGTTCCACCAGTAGCACCTTGCTGCAAGCCGTCTCCGCCCTCCTGCCCTTCTCAGCTCCTCCTACTGGTCTGGATGAATGGGTCTTCTTTAACTCCTTGGTTGTCGGACTTCCATACAGTTCAATTTTCTGTCAGTTCTGGTTGTGTTTTGTTTTTAAATTGTTGTTGTCCTTCTTTTGGTTGTGTGATGAGGCACAATGTGTCTACCTATGCCTCCATCTTGGCCAGTATCAATACCATCAAAATATCAATGGGGATCCTATTCATATCAATCCCCATTGATATTTTAATGGGAATTGCTTTGAATCTATAGATTGCTTTGGGTAGTATGGATATTATAATGATGTGAATTCTTCCAGTCCATGAACATGGTATATGCTTTTGCTTATTTGTATCTTCCTCAATTTCTTTCTTCAGTATCTGACAATTTTCTGAATACACGTCTTTTACCTCTTCAGTTAAATTTATTCTTAGGTACCTTATTTTTTGTTGTTGTTGCAATTGTAAATAAAACTGTTTTCTTAGTTTCTCTTTCTGGTAGTTCCTTATTGGCATATGAAAATGCCACCAATTTATGAATTTTAATTTTGTATCCTGCTACTTTACTGAATTCATTTATCAGTTCTAGTAGTTTTTTGGTGGAGTCTTTAGGGTTTTCTATATACAATATCATGCCTTCTGCAAATAAGACAGTTTCACTTTGTTTTACTTCTTCCATTCCAATTTGGATGCCTTTTATTTCTTCTTTTTGTCTGATTACTGTGCCTAGGAATTCCAGTACTATGTTGAATAAGGGTAATGAAAGTGGACATCCCTGTCTTGTTCCTGATCTTAAGGGAAGTGCTTTTAGTTTTCGTCCTTTGAGTATAATGTTGACTGTGTGTTTCTCATATATGGTCTTTATCATGTTTAGGTATGATTCCTCTGTTTCTACTTTGCTGAGAGTTTTTATCATAGGTGGATGCTGGACAAATGCTTTTTCTGCCTCTATTGGTATGATCCTGTGATTTTTATTCTTCATTTTGTTTATGTGGTATATCACATTTATTGATTTGCAAATATTGTACCAACCTTGCATCCCTGATGTATATGATCTTTTTAATGTATTGATGAATCTAGATTGCTAAAATTTTGTTGAAGATTTTAGCATATGTGTTCATCAGGGATATTAGCCTGTAATTTTCTTTCTTTGTAGTATCTTTATCTTGTTTTGGAGTTAGAATAATGCTGGCCTTGTAAAATGAGCATGGCGGTGGTCTTCGCTCCTCTTGAATTTTTTGGAATAGTTTGGGAAGGAGAGGTGTTAGTTCTACTCTGAATGTTTGGTAGAATTTACCTGTGAAACCATCTGGTCCAGGACTTTTGTTTGTTGGGAGCTTTTTGATTACTGCTTCTATTTCATTAGTTGTAATTGGTCTATTCAGATTTTCTGATTCTCCCTGATTCAGTTTTGGATATGATTATATGTGGAATCTAATGAACAAGATAAACTAAAAAACAAAATATAAATAGACTCATAGATACAGAGAGAACAACCTGACAGCTGTCAGAGAGGATGGGAGTTGGGGAGCTGGGTGAAAGAAAAAAACAAACATAGACAACAGTTTGGTGATTGCTGGAGGGAAAGGGAGGTAAGGGGAGGTAGAGGAAGGTAAAGGGGAGATAAATGTTGATGGAGGGAAACTTGACTTTGGGGAATGAATGCACATACAATATACAGATGATGTATTACAGAGTTGTACAGTTGAAACCTGTATAATTTTATTAACCAATGTCGCCCCAATAAATTAAAAAAAAACCACACAAGTTAGGGGAAACAAGAGAGAGAGAGGAAGAGAGATGTTAACATTGTTAATTCTGCATGGTGAATACATGGTGTTCTATTTATCCTCTGTACTCTTGTGAATATTTGAAAATATTCCTTAATTAAAATTTTAAACCTAAAAAATAAAAGCAGATGATTGTCTTGAAGAACTCTAAAGAGCTAAAGAAATAGAGTCTTCAGATTCTGCTGAAGATGAGGTGCAGCTAGATATGGTAAATGGAAACTTAAAACGAGAGAATGGTTAAGTACCCACACAGGTATAAGGAGAAGTTACATGCTATGTTCCCACATACTCATAGGTGCCCACCTTTTCCTATTCCCCCATATGACAAGAGTTTGTTTACTGGAGAAAAAGAGGTATTAGATTTTGGGACACAAAGCACAAAAGAAGACGGTGGTGAGTTACAGTATCCAAAACAGGAGAATGAAGGAAAATCTACACATTGAACAATAGAGATTCTTCTTCATCAGCCCCCTTCCTTCTCCTAGATCCAGGAAAACTTAATTGCCTGAGAAAAAAAGATCAAATGAAACTTATAGTTGGGAGGTTCTCAACAAAAGTTTGGCTGAGCCATCAAGAAAATGCAAATCAAAACCACAATGAGATATAACCCACTAAGATGGCTATAATCAAAAAGACATATTTGTTAACACATAACTGTTATTATAACAAGAACTATCTAGAATGTGGAGCAATCAGAACCATCATACATGCTGATGGGAATGTAAAATGGTGCTGCCAATTTGAAAACAATATGGGAGTTTCTCGAATGGTTAAACATATAATTATTATATAACGCAACAATTCCATTCCTAGGCATACACCAAAAAGAACTGAAATATGTGTCCACACAGATGTACACAAATGTTCATAGCAGTTGTATACATAATAGTCAAAAGGGGAAACAACCTGACAGTCAATGAACTGATGAATGTATTGAACATATGAAATATCCATACAATGAATTCTTATTCATGAATAAAAAGAAATGAAATATAGATATATACTACAACATGGTTGATCTTTGAAAACATTATTTTAAGTGAAAGAAGCCTGTTACAAAGGATCACATATTATATGTTTCCATTCATATGAAATGTGAGAATAGGCAAATCTATAGAGACAGGAAGTAGATTACTGGTTGCCTAGAATTGAGGGGTATGAAGAGGTGAGGGGTTCATGGTGGAAGACTAAGGGTGAGAATTTTTTTTTGAGGTTAATAAAAATGTTCTTAAATTGATTGGGGTGATGAATACACAGCTCTGTGAATATACTAAAAGGCATTGAATTGTACACTTTAAATAGGTGAATTGTATGGTATATGAATTATATCTCAATAAAACTATTTTTAAAAAGTCAGATTAGCCAACTTACTGCCTTTCAAGAATGCTTTCCAATCAACAAACCTCTCCCATGCACACAGAACTTCCAATCAGCTCAGCTTTCAACAGGAAGAGGAAACCAAGGATCACCAGACATTTGGGGAATGACTCCATCATGAAAGATGGAGACCAAAAATGGGGAAAATAAACCTCAAAGGAAACAAGAGGTCAGAGTCGATGCAAAGAGTATAGAAAAAAATCAACAAATTATAAAGAATATCCTCAGAGGAGAAATTGAATCCATGAAGTGAAGACTATAAACAAAAGGGAAAAATAGTTTTTTGAAATTAAAATTTGAAAACAAAATGTAAAATTCAATAAAAGGTTGAAAGATAAAGTCAAGGAAATTTTCCAGAAGAAAAGGAAGAAAGAAGGACAGCAAGAATGCAAGAAGGAAGGAAGCAAAAAAAGTAAACCAAGAGAAGGAAAATGAGAGGTTTGGTAAACAAAGGACATTAAATAACAGGTATTACAGAAAAGAGTTTAGGAGAGGAAATTAACACATAATACTATAAGATATTAATAAAAGAAGGAGAGGAAGTTAAAAAGTAAATAATACAAGAAATTTAACAGAACCAAGAGATAAGAATCAAAAAAAGAAAGAAAGAAAAGCTGACTGAGCATCAGCAATAATGAATGTAAAAAGACCCACAGCAAAACCCATCATCATGATATGATAGAACACTAAAAATGCAATGTAGATTCTAAATGCTTCCAGAGGAAAAAAAAATAACAGTTCACATTCAAAGAACTGGAAATTAAGAAGGCATCAGAATTCTCAATACCATTGGAAGGTAAAAGACAGTAAAACAATGCGTTTAAAATTTTAAGGAAAAAATACTTTTCCTCAGGATTATATGCCTAAACAGATTATCACGTAAGTACAATTAAAAAATCGTTTTTCAGTGTATCGAAAAATTTATCTCCCATGCATGTTTTTTCAGAAGGATTCTAGATGGATGTGCTTCAGCAAAACAAGGCTGTAAATCAAATGAGAAGGAGATGTGGATCCAAGAAACAGAATCCAAGATGGACTAGGTAAAGGGAATTCTCAGAATACTGGTTTAAAACAATTTTAGGATTACAGCAGTGTTGCCGGACTTTAAGAGGAAACAGTACAGATTGGAAGGTTGGAGTCTTCGGTATTGATGTATCTGAGATAAATATGGAATTGGTAAACCAGCTGATAGTTTTGATCATAAGGAAATATGTAACAAAAAGAGTTTTTCAGAGTTGGTGTGTGTAGGAAACCTTAAGATGTTGAAAGAAAACTAAAATAAAAAACATCTAATTATTAACTTCAGAAAAATAAATTGTGTACAATTTAAAATTATGTAGCTAATATCTATTTAGGTTATAGAATAAAACTGCATTTAGAAACAAAATTCGTTCTCCAATCCCATCCCCCCATGACTCACACTCTTTAAGAGTGGCTTTTAATAACTTGGTAAATCACTTTGCATGCCACTATATATTCTGAGATTTCAAGGGGGATGAAAGTGAGAAAGCAACTTAAGAAACTGACTGCTATGTTGAGAGACTGAATATATACACAGAGATGGGCTAGACTATATATGATAATAGTTTTCCAACCCAGGGAACCAAACCACCATCTCTGCAGCAATTAGTCTAGAATGATCAGAACTTGGTCAATGACTGCCAGCTTCCCCTTTCTTTTTCTTGCTTCTAACTCAGGATTAACCAGAGAAAACCAAATATGTTCTCCAAATCAACCACACAAAATGCCCTACTTCTAGTTATCCAGCCTCCAGCTTTCCCATTCCCCTGCTTGCCTTTAACCAAACACAAGTGATGGTAGCTGACTCCTGACCCATAGCAAGCTCTGAATAAATAGCCACTGTCCTCATTCGGGTAGTCATTGTTTATTTCCACAATGAAAAGACAAAATTCCCAATAAGAACAAAAATAATATCAGAATAACTGTTTAGTCTACTACTTTAATAAAAGCTTCATTCATTAGGTTCAGCTAATATGTATTATGCTGGTATGAGCCAGGCACAAAAACAAATTTTATTTTTCTAGGACAAAACTTGTCTAAGAAGGAAACTACATAGTTGAATAATTTGGAGTTGGAAAGTCAAGTCTTGAATTATTGTTTTTGGTCTGTAGCAAACAAAGTACTTACTTCAAACTTCTCAAAGTTCCTTGGTTAAACATGAATGAAGAGAAGGTCTTAGCAATTAATATGAGGGCAGAAGAAAATGACTACTAATAATGTTTTTCCTGCCAGTCTTCTTATTTTTAAAAATCTCTTAGTACCTCTGAAAGTTTGCAACACTATTGTTAGAGTTGTTTTTCAAAAAAAAAATTATATAAATAATCACTTGTGTAAGGATTATTGTCCCTACCCCCTCAATTATGTTCAATTTACTATTCCAGACCACAAACTTTCTCATTCATAAAAAAAGGTGGCAAACAAAGCATCTAAAAATATTTTGCTTCAGGGAATGATATTCTGGTTTTACTGAATATGACATTTTCATTAGCACTGCTAATGAATTATACTTTTTCCTTTTGGGAGTCATGATTTATTAAAAGAATTAAAAGTTTGAAAAAACACCAAAAGAATTACACTCATTCATTTTGAATATGACTAAAGTATTTGCAATAAAAAAAAAATTACTGAGTATTCCCTAAAGTCAAGATGGCTTTTAAACACTGCATAATTCTGGGTATTGCTGTCAGAAAAACACTGTACTGTTTGTTGCTCATTAGAAGGATAATGTCATTATAATAGCTTTACTCTAAGGCATAAACCAGTTAAATGAAGCACCAGAAAAAGAAAGGCAAAGTTCGTTTGGTGAATCATTCTTGTTCTACAGTTGGTTGACTCCACACTGAGCCAGAAGGAAATGCTCCAAAAGTATACAATTATTATAATGGGTCTCTAGGCTTCATTATCTCTGTTGATGAAGCTGTCTGTTCACACTTAGCTTTAAAAGTTAAACATGAACAAATCAGGGGGGAATAATAACTCGAACAAAATACAGCATTTAGGAAGATCTCCTTGGACCAATGCTTTGGTTCTTTCTTTGCATTTTGACCTTATACTGGAAACGTGGGTGTGACAGTGCCGTTCTGGTCCAAAGTGCCAGGAAGTACAGATCAGGTCAAAGTCAAGCTCAAGGCAGGCTGACTTCGGGGTCAGCTTACTCACAAGTCCTTTTTTAGGGAATCACTTGAGGAACAAGGCTACTGGGGGTCAGTAGAGCCCTTCTGCAAAGCCAAAC
>PVJI01020921.1:0-28042 GCA_004026765.1 Micronycteris hirsuta | reverse complement strand
CCTCGCTTCCTTCTAGTATGTTTTTGTCTGCTTTTATTATCAAGCCAATTCTGGCCAGATAAAATGAAATGGATAGTGTCCCCTTCTCTTATGTTTTCTGTTAAAGAATCTTGTACATTTTCTATTGATTCTTTTTAAATTTTACTTGAATTAAGTCAATGAAGACAGTGGGATTGAGGCAATTTTTAGAACCAACAAATTATTAATTCCATTAATTTAATACATATGAGAGTATTCAGAGTTGTTAGTAGTACTCTCTTTTTATATTTTTCAATGACTGCCTGGTCTGTAATTATATCCTGACTTTCATTTATCATACTGATGATTTCTTTCTCACTTTTTTTCTTATTTGCTATAGGTTTATCAATTTTATAGATCTTTTCAAAGATTCAGCTAATTTAGTTGGATTGATTTTCCTCTATTGACAAAGGTTAGTTTCAATGATTTTAGTCTTATGTTTACCAATTCCTTCTGCTTGATACAAGAGTATTTTGTTCTTTGTTTCCAGTTTCTTGAGTGAAAAGTTTAGGTTGTTATTTTGAAACCCTCCTTATTTCTTATTATAATAATTTAATGATGTAAATTTCTCACTAACCACTGCTTTATCTGCTTTTAAAAATTTTTGGTATCTTTCAGTTTGCTCAGTTCAAAGTAATTTTACATTTTTCTTGAGACTTTTTCTGTGTGCTGTGGTTTATTTAGGACAATACCATGTAACTCCCAAGTGATTGGAGATTTTCTTCCACTTTTTTATGTTATTGACTTTTAATTTAATTCTATTATATATACCTTGCATATATTAAAGTTTATTTATTTACAATTTGTTGTTTGATCATTCTAGGTGAATATTCTATGTGCACTTGAAAGAAATGCATATTCCGCTATCATTTTTTGTTAAGTTAATTAGACCTAATAAGTCAATGATGTTGATCAAGCCCTCTATTTCTTTGTGAAATTTATATCATTACTAAGAAAGGAAGATTGAAGTCACTAGCTATAATTGCCTTTTCCTGCCACTTTTCAGTTTTATCAGTTTTGGGGTTGTACTTAATTTTGGAGCTCTGATGTTAGATGCATACACATTTTGAATTTTTGTTTCTTCCTTGTTATTTGACCATTAATAATGGTCAAATAATTAATTTGTGCCCCTCTTTCCCCTGGTAATATGCTTTTATTTCATTTTTATGCAGTCTGAGACTACTATAGCAAATCCAGTTTTCTTTACATTAGTGTTTATGTGGTATATCATTTTCTAATTTTTTACTTCTTTAGAAAGGGAAAGGGAGGGAGAAAGAGAGGGAGAGAAACATCAATGCATGGTTGCATCTCAAGTGCCCCCTACTGGATACTTGGTCCCACAACCCAGGCATGTGCCCTGACTGGGAATCAAAGTGACAACTCTTTGGTTTGCAGGCGGGTGCTCAATACATTGAGCCACACCAGCCAGGACTAATTTTTTAACTTTAACCTACTAATATATTTAAAGTCGGTTTCTTGCAGACTGTATGTAGCTGGATTTTTTAAAATCCATTTTTACAATCTTTTATTTAACTTGGCTCTTTAAAGAATTATATTTAACATAACTATTGATGTGCTTGTGATTAGTTTTATGTTTTTATTATACTTATTGTTTCTGCTTCTTTCCTTCTGTTTTTTCACCTTTGACTTCTTTTGGGTTATTTGACCATTTCTTGGGCATGTTTTTAAAAGCTTCAGTAAGGCAAAAAAGATGCAATAAAGCCAAGCAAAATAATTGGAATATTAACAGCAATAAATAAAAGAAAACTTAGGCATATTTGACCTAGAAAGCAGACAGTAAAAATAACATTTGGCAAAAATATTTGCAATAATGAAAATCTTGGCAAATTGGTCATGATATTTCTCAGAATATTCTAGAATATTAGATTGTTCACATTCCCCTTAAGTTTGAAAGAGTTAAAATGCTCATTAATATCATACCTTGTCATGCATGAAAACTGTACTCTAGCCTCCTTCATTTTGTTACATCACTCATTCCAAGGACCAATCACAGAAACAAGCTTATCCTTTATTCCACATGCAACTAATTACTCTACTAAAATATTCATAACAACATTCCCAATGTAATGAAAAGAGCTACCAATTAGCCCTGGTTGGTGTAGCTCAGTGGATTGGGCGCGGGCTGGGAACCAAAGGATCCCGGTTCAATTCTCAGTCAGGGCACATGCCTGGGTTGCAGGCCAGGTCCCCAGGGAGGGCCATGTGAGAGGCAACCACGCATTGATGTTTCTCTCCCTCTGTGCCTCCCTCCCTTCCCCTCTCTCTAAAAATAAATAAATAAAATCTTTAAAAAAAAAGCTACCGATTAAAAAAAAGTGGTAGAAAGTTGTGCTCCTCATGTTGTTAAATTTTACCTCCTTCACTAAGGAAGAAGTTAACTTTCAAAGTCACTGTTCTGAATAAACTTTTGGTTGTATAGGTCACACACTTAATTTCTGGCAAAACATTTATCATTTCAGAGTCTAAAATAGCATAAGATAATCAGGATGATTCATGAAATGTTCATTAAAGGAAGATTATATCAAATGTTGATTGTAACCGTGTGTCCATGCACACTGGCAAAATGATCACACCACACCTCTTTACGAACCTCCCTTAATCCAGAGGAACATATGACTGATCTTTTGGAGTGACAAAACTCTGTGTATGTGTGTGTGTGTGTGTGTGTGTGTGTGTGTGTGTGTGTAGAGAGAGAGAGAGAGAGAGAGCCATGTGACCGTTTTATTTTCATTTGCTTATTTTTTAATCATCACCTAAGGAACATTTATTGACTTTAAGATTAAAAGGAAGGCGGGGAGAGAGAGAGGACATCAATGTGAGAAACATTGGCCAGTTGCCTCCTGTACACGCCCCTAGAAGGGACAAAACCTGCAACCTAGGTATGTGCCCTGACTGGGAATCGAACCCACAAGTTTTTGGTGCATGGGATGACACTCCAACCAACTGAGCCATGCCAGCCAGGGGAATGTGACCATTTCTAGGTGTACAATTCAAAGACATTAAGTTCATTCACCATGTTATGCAACCATCACCCCTATCTGGTTTCAGAATATCTCTTTTTCTCTAAAAGGAAACCCTGCACCCATTAAGCAGTTACTCCCTGTTCTCCCTTTCCCCAGCCGTAAGCAGCAACTAATTGTTTATCTGTATCTGTGAATTTGTTTCTTCTGAATATTCATATGAGTAGAATCATGTAATATGTGGCTTTTTGAGTCTTTCTTCTCTAAGCATAATGTTTATGAAACATACATATGGAAACAAGTCATTATTATTATTAGCACATAATGTTCCACTGTGTGTCTATACCACCATTTGTTTATCCATTTAGGACTTTACAGATGTATATATGCATGTTCGTTCCATTATTTATTTTTTATCTTTTGGCTAATGTGCATCATTTTTTTATGCACTTATATGTATGAGTTTTGGTTTCAACACTTGCTATATCAAAAGAATTTACATATATAGATGGAACCATGAGATATATGGTAATTTCATCTTTACCTTATTAAGCAACCACAAAACTCTTTTCTCAGTGACTTCACCACTTTATATTTATACCAGGAACGTGTGAACATTGGTTCCTCGAAAGTGAAGACAAGGCTAGCCTGAAAAATAAACTGTATTTCCCAGGCTATCCTTGCCTTCCTACTCAAGGAACCAAGAGGTAGGTCTTTCATCCTCCTGATTTGATACAAGCAGGAATTTTATTAGATTAATGTAATATCACTATTGGGAGTTCAGGCACATGTTCTGATTAGGACATGTGACCATCCTTTTAGACTTCTCTTCTTCATAAAAAAGCCATTTTTATTTCATCAGATATGTTTCCCTGAACAGAATATATTGTATTATCCTAGATTGCCTAAACTATTAATGAAAAGATGGCAGCAAATTGTTTCAATTGGTTAACATATGAAATGAAAATGCTTAGACAGATTTCTTATCAAATTTGGAGGTTATGTTTGGGATGATCTAACTAAGTATAGCATATAGAACACCTGAAAAAAATCACTTCGTGAAACCTTACAAACCTAGTCATTCACCGACAAAAAAGGGAATCTAGGTACATTAGGAGAGACATTTGCATATAAACTAGGAAAGACAAGAGTTACATGAAGATTTCACTGAAAACAAAATAAACAATGATTTGAAATATCAAAAGAAATTGAATAAGCTGACACTTAGTATTGCTGACATTGATTTGTGATCAAGTTGATTCCCACTGAGCAACTTTATGTCACGTGTTCCAGAGCGAATAGATTCAAGTATGAATATCATTTGCAACCGTGGTGATTCACTGGAGCAGAGCAGAATAGAAAGGTACACATTATTTAAACAATTGATTAGTCCTGCTCAGATAGTCACTAAAAAGCCCATCATTCAGCAGCACTAGGGATAGAAAATACAGAGTTAAAAAAGAGGTGGGTGAATGTGAGATATCCAGAATAATGAAGTGCCAAAAATGTTGTTAAATGCCTCATTATCCTTCTCTGATATTAGTGCAAATTTTATAAATTTAAAGACTAAAATGTAATCTTAATTAGTTGGCTTTAAAGATGGCATTTGTATTACCGCCACAATATAAATAAAGCTTTTTGGGTGTGTTTTAGCGGAAATTTCGCACTTATGTTATGTCTCTATAACCAAGATCGCACAGGATGTATCACAGCATATATATATATAGCTCCAACTTTCCAGAGATGCTGTGCTTACTTCCTCGCTTTAATGACTATTTCACTTTCAAATGGATTTATTAACAGAAATGAGAACACTCTAAACAGATGGTTGTCAGAAATCTGCTTACTTCAATAAAATAATTGAGAGTTAACAAACATTTGCAGCTTGGTGTGGTATAAAGCATCCCTGCATTAAGTTGCCGTAAGGAATGAAGCAGAGAGAACATTTTAAAAAGATAACTCATGTTTATGTAGTTTTGACTTCAGTAATATTAAAAACATAAAGTGCATGTGCAAATTACTAACCCAAAACTATAAATAATATTCATTAAACAACATCTATAATCTTCAAAGCTTACATAAACTCTGCTGAAACCCTCTGAAAATAGGATCAGCTATAGCCAGAATAGGGAGAGATTAATTATAGTTTTTACTCCAAAAATAATAAGCCAAATGCCTGATATTTATGATTGGTTCCCTTTAAAACTTTTTCTCTAAACCTGCTATATCATAAAATAAATAACTTTGAGAATATCTAAAATATCTTGCAGTAATAAAAAGTGTCAGGTAAAATGCAGTATCAGTCTTTCTATACCATATTAAAATTCTGTGTAGCTAGTAGCTTGTCATTGCAGTATATGAAGGCAAGACATTGCGATTAAGATAAAGCAGAATAGATAAATTTAACATTTAGTGGGTACAATGTTTAAAGTTAGGAGTTTTGTTTTAAGTGCTAAAGAAAATTAAGTAACAGACTAGGACAAATTGCACAAAGAAATGTGTATGCTGTTTCTTTTTCCAGGAATGCACGATCTTCCTTTATGAAAAGGGAGACATATTGGCCATTCAGTGATTCTGTGATTTTTTCTGTATTTACCTTTCTGAATCCCGATTTATTCTGGCTCACAAGGATCAGATAGATAGATAGACAGATGATAGATAGATAACAGATAAATAGATGATAGAAATATGTACACACACCTTATTGTTTTTATTAACATTATCAATATAATAATTTAATATAATTGTTCTACTCAAACTTCAAAATTACTTTTTGTTTTATAATTTATAATGGAAAATTAGTCTAAATCCTCTTTTTCATTTTAAGTTTTTAATGAAAGTTGTATATAAGATTACTTTATTCCTGCATCTTCTTAGCTGTTTCTTTCTTGTATTTGCCCTTTTCCTTTCCTACTTGGCAAGCTTTGGCTTTACGTTCACAGATCTTTCTGTGGTACTTTTTTCAGCATTAGTCTAGTGATAACCATCTTGTTGAGGAGAATGTCCACAAGAGTGGTTGTCCCATTAGCTTTCTCCCTCTGCACTCCTTCTGTGCAGATGACATATTTCTTCCTGTGAACCTGGACTACTTTGCCAATTTGCTGCCCTCTGTTATGTCCTCGTAACACCTGAACTTCATCATCCTTTCAAATGGGCATGGATCGAACGTTGTACTTCTGTCTCAGCAGTTTGGAAAGAGGAGAAGACATAATCTTCCTGTGAATGTGGAAAGGTGATTTAAAATGTCTTTTACGGTTCTTGCTCCGGTTAGAAATCACAAAGGGACTGAACTTCATTTTGACCGCTGGTGCTTCTTCATGGAAGCAAAAGAAATGAAAGCCACACGTTGCTTCTTGTTCTTTTAAGTTTCTCTGAATCCTTAACAAAAGTATCTGGCAACTAAACTGACCTTGTTAAAAATGTAGTTTCACTTTTCTGTGTTTTAAATAGCAGAAAGGAATGCAGCCAATTTGAAAAGTTGAAATATATGTAAGTGATTGATTTCAATATATATTCCAAAATATTAATAAGACAATTTGGTCTTGAGAAGGTAGGTTGTGGCTTTGTCAACATAAATCTTGTGTTTTAACAGACTTTGTTTTGGAATATTATAAAGTAAATATTTTTCAAAGTAGTAACTAATAGTTACAAAATCCAATATTTTCTATTGGCACATCTATCCTCTTGGCATCCACCTTGTATCTTAAATGGAAAGACATAGAGTGTCAAAGAAACTGTACAACCCAGTTGTAGTGATTTTATCAGAATGAAATGACTAGAACAGTATTCTAGCTCTGCTGTCAGTCACAGTTAAAATTCTCTTTATCGGTGAAATTTGTGCAGTAAATGGGACGGCCATCATTCAGCACTTACCTAGAATTTACCTTACACAAGGTTAAGGTAATTAGAACAATAATAAACAGATTCCCTGAAAGATGGTTACAAAACCAAATAATAAAAATTTGATTTGGGCTACAAAAAGGAAAATTTTCTCCTGCTTTTGAGTTAATTGGGGGAGTACTGTGGTAGAACAGAGACTACAGAAATAGTTTTTTTTAACAATATTCTTCTGTTCGTGCACGTAGGGTAAATGGAGGCAGTCTGACTTCCTCACCCAGGTGTCTGGGTAACTAATGGAAGCAGTGCTCCCATAACCTTGAATGTGACTGATAAGCAGTGTTCTCGTAGCCTTGAGACTGGATCTAATAAACAGCTCCCATAGCCTTGAGTGGGCTTGCATGTATAGAATGAAGCTCTGTTGCATAGAGCTCTCTTCTGGCTTTGTGTTCTAGTACTAAGCAGGTAGGGACTCCCTGCTGGATGCCACAGGTGCCACACAAGGAGACAGGTGACAACACAGAGACATGCGCATAGACATGCAACTTCCAGTGTGCGTGGACTGCCTACCCATGAATAAAGGCATGTCAGACATCCCCACAGCTCTGTGAATATTCTTCTGTCTGCCCGAATCCCGTGAACCTGTCAAGCCTTGAACAGTCACAACACAGTGCAACTTCGCTTTTGTGATAGTAAAATTAACTTATGTTTAGAGCTGTGTCAGAGAAGATATTCGTAAGTCAATTACTCTGCAAAAAACACCTTAAAAGAATGCCCTATACACGACTTTAAATCATTTTATTTTTTTTTCTGGTTAGTTAGATTGAATAATTCCATTTCTTAGCAAGCCAGGTAATATACACACAAAGGAGAATGAGGTAAATTTTGATGAAGGAAATGAAAGTGGGGAGACCTGGGTCTCATTAATTGCTAAAGACGGAAAGATGTCTTAAATAGAACATAGATTTGACCAGCAGGAGACAGAGTTTAGGAAGACAACAAAGGTTAACCAAAAGAGGTAAAGGTGGTAAGATACTACAGATTGTACACTCCTTTTAAAAATACCTGAAACTAGATGTCCAAGAAATAAACAGATGCATCAGTTATTGAGGATGGTTTCTAATTGAAAGAAAACAACATACTAAGTGTATTAATTTAGTTTTCTTCTTGCTTTTGTTTTTGGCTCAATTTTCTGTAATGCTACGTTGGAGCAATTTCCTACAGATTGTAACTGCATGCTATACTTGAGTTCACTATTTGTCAGTTTAGCAATAGTAACTAAAATGTTTTATTTTTTCACATGAATGTCAGTTCTCCTTTTATTCATAATATTACACATGTCAATTGTAACAAGAAACTGACTGGTGTTATATTCTGAAAGCTGGTCCTTTAATTATTTCTTCATTTCCTCCTTGTAAACACCTCTACATTACATCTACTCTCATGACTTTCACTTCCTCCAAGGTGCTTTATATCCACATGGTGCTATAGATTTTAGAGTACTATTGATTGATATGTCCTTCCTGATAGTTCCTTTAAAATTAAATCAGATTTGACAATATATCAAAATTCTTACCCATTTGTCCAAAGACTTAGAGCTACATTAAAAACAAATAAACAAACAAAAACTTAACTGTACAATACTTGTGCATCCCATAATGTTTTCAAGATAGATTTACAAATTGAAACATAAAAACAACCCTGGGTTTAAAACATATATACAAGAAAACATATTTCACTATCAGAATTCAGCTCCTGGTTGGTAGCAAGTAAATACACTGAACTTCAGTTAAAAGGTATTGTAAAGAACATCCTGCCTGTTAATTTAAGCAATCCGATAAACTGGCCGGCCTCTGAAAGGTGAAGGACGTTTCAGAGACCTTAATGAACATCTTTCTGAACAGCAGTGACAAGCTTAGCTGCTCACCATGGAAGACTGATTAAGTTAGGAAGGATATTGCCTTTTTATCCGGTCTCTCCTCTCACATTCTTTGCCACTGAGATTGGACTAGCGGGTGTCTGCAGTGTAAAGATAGCATTGCTCAAAGCATACGTATTCTGTAAATCCACAGATAGAATCATTTATGCTTGAAGCTCTTTATCAAAGTTCATGCCAATGATTATACAGTTGTCCCATACATACAGGTAAGTATTATAACACATTTAATTCAATGGAGAAGGTGAATTAGTATTGGATAAACTTATATAAGAGAAGAAAAGAATGATTCTTTTATGTCAATGTATGTAAATTATGATTTCTCATTAGGTAAATCAAGATTCCATTATATTTTTGAGAAGAAACTCCATTATCCTTACTAGATTTACTCACATTTCAAAGTTTTAACACTTAATAGTGCTTATATGCACTTAATAGTGTAATATATGCATTTAAAACAATCCAAGTTGTCAAATAAAGCAGAATCACAAAGGATGGTAAAAATAAAAATTATAAATGAACACATATGTCATATCTGTAGGACAACAGAGATTGATATAATTTCACTAATACATCATGTTCACCATTGTCAAACAGGCTTTAGTAACATTTATATATGTCTCTTTCCTATATATAGCTGAATAGAACTGACCTAGGTTAGTCTTTCTGGTAATTGTATAACCCAAAGCTAATCATAATGAAATGATTTTCCATCACATGTCAAAAATTAACTATTTTAATTTTACAGTGCTTGCACATATTAAAATAAGTAAAAATATTTTGCTTGGTTTTCTAGATTTTTTCTGTGACTTCATTTTTCATTTAGAATCAAATTACACTGATTATATTCAATGAACTTTTGGCTTTCTTCCAGGTTTTAACACATATTTGCTTATACAACAAAAATGAACAAGTACCAACTATGTGTTAGGCCTTATTTATAGCATAGAGAATATGTCAATTCCTAATATAAACAGAAATCCATGCATTCATAAGGCTAGCATCATAATGAGGGAACAGATAATTCAGTGCACTGCATTTTAGGTAGAGTAAACAGCAAAGGCCTCACTTCAAGTCTGTGCAAAGCCCTAGAGGTGGCGGCATGCTAGGCCTGGTTGAGAACCTGCCAAGCACCTCATTATGTTACCAAATGTAACCTGGTAAGTAAGGTTCTCTGAAAGTGAAGGCCAAGAGGGCAACTGAAGTACTAAGTACACATTAGTAATAAACACACGTGAAATGATAGACGAAGTAGCACTGAGCAGACGCAGAAGCCGAACTGCAAGTCAGGTCTGACACAGCCTCAACCAAACGGGTGGGGGCTCTGGAATGTGCACTGCCCTGTAAGAATGCTCCGCGCCCCTCTGAAATGTCCAGGCTTCCCTTCCGCACAGTTGTGAGCTGACTCAGAAAGGGTGTGATAGTGGGCAAAGACACACTCCACAGCTGAGGCAGACCCCGGAGGAAGAAGGGCTGGAGGCTGCCGGCTGACGCCACTATCCTGGTAGCAGGCAGAGTCCTTCCTTGAAGGGGAAGTAGATTGTCCTTGTTTGTGTTGTAAACCAACAGTTTGCTTGGGGACTTTTTTCTCTAATGGGCAATGAACAATCTGATCCTCAGCCATTGTTCCAAGACTTGCTTCCACGTCTCCGTCATCAAGAACTTTTTATTGTATTTTTTCCATTACCATCAATCCCCCCATACTCTCTTTCATCTCTACCCAGCACCCTCCCCTCAACTCCACAATCACCACACTGTTGTCCCTGTCCATGAGTTTTTGTTTGTTTGTTTGTTTGGTCTTTATATCTCTTAAGTTTTCTTCATTTTATTGTATTTATTTATTTTTAATGTTTTTATGGTTATTCTGTTATAGTTCATGCAAACAAAATGAAAATAGACCACCAACTTATACCATATACCAGAGTAAACTCAAAATGGATAAAAGACTTAATCATAAGTCATGATACCGTAAAGGTTCTAGAGGAAAACATAGGCATTAAATGTCAGATATCCCACGTAGCAGTATTTTTGCCTAAGTATCTCCTAGGTCAAGGGAAATAAAGAAAAAAAATAAACAAATGGGACTACATCAAATAAAGATGCTTCTGCACAGCTAAAGAAACCATCATCGAAATGAAAAGGGAACCAACTGTATGAGAGAACATATTTATGAGCAATACATCAGATGAGGGCTTCATCTCCAAAATATATAAAGAACTCATATGACTCAACACCAGAAAGACAAACAATCTAATTAAAAATGAGCAAAGGATCTGAACAGATACTTCAAGGTGGACATGTGGATGGTCCATAGGCATATGAAAAGACGTTCAACATCATTAGCCATCAGAGGAATGCTACTTAAAACCACATTGAGGTATCACCTCACACCTGTCAGAGTGGCCATCATGAACAAATTGACAAACAACAGTTGCTGGTGAGGATGCTGAGAAAAGGGACCCTAGTGTGCTGTGCATGAGTTCTTTCTCTTTTTTTTTTTTTTTCTTTTTGTTCTATCCTCCCACTCCCTCCACCAAGAGCTGTCAGCCAGCTCTCTATCTATGAGGCTGTCTCTATTTTGCATGTTAGTTCAGTTTGTTCATTAGATTCCACATATGAGTGGAATCATATGGTATTTGCCTTTCTCTGACTGGATTATTTCACTTAACAAAACAGAAGCTTTATAACTGGATCTTTATAATATCTTGCATTTTACAACCTCTTGGTACACCTTTGCTGAACTTAATAGCCATTCTTCTACTCACTGTTTGTATTTTTAAACCCTCTGTTATTACTAAACATAGGAATGTTTCAGTAATATCTCCAAATTTAAGCTAAAGAGGCTTTTTAAAATCTTTAATTTTAAAATTGAAAAAATTAGAATCTCAATTCTGTGATATCATTTTATCAAACTCAAATTCAAGCATTTGACTTTACTTCCTCCCATTGTATGAGGATGAGGCAAATAGCTGTCAGAAATTTTAGCATTCTTTAGTATCTTGAAATGCTTGTTTGGAATTTCTATTAGTGAATGAGTTTGCCTATTGCTTTGTTTTCTTTTCCTTAATATGCAGTTACTACATGTTTTATTTTTACACAGATGGTGTGCTTCAATTTTACCTGTTTTATAATTTAACTAATGGTATTATACTAGAATAAATATGGTACACATTAATATGATTGAGCTCCACTTTGCATGTAATTATGACTTTTTATTTTTAAATGATCATGAAAGGAATACCAGTGTAATAATATACATTTACCCTTATTTTCATCTAAGTGATAATTGTCCCTTAATACTTATTGAAAAACCCTTGAAAATTACTCATAAAATCCCAGTTCTCTGGCATAAATGTAGTAAACCAAGAGATTTTTCCTGATTAATAATATATTATAACCTTCTTAGTATTAAGAGATTGGAAGAATTTATAAATATTTAAAAATTTCCAAATGTTTCTCATTTTTCCCAATAAGAAAGCTTTCTTTCTTTCTTGAAATTTCAGTTAGAACAAGACAAAACATTTTATGCTCTACTTTCAATAGTACCAGGTGTATGATTAAATGAATTAAGTGTGTTGGATTTCAGTGGGACCAATTCCCCCTCAGGTTTGATCAACTCTAGAATTACTATTTATTTTTGGTGAATAAGAAGTTAACATATCCTCTCTAATACATTAAATTCTACACATCATTTATATATAATTTTCTGACACATCTGCTCAACGTTTTTTAGTATGTACTAATTTGGTCACTGTTATTAACCTCTAGTCAATTGATCAGTCTGAAAGTTATTTTCTTAATTCTATGTATTCACTGAGTCATAAACATTGAGAACATTTTCAATTGTTTTCATAACGTGCCAATATTGTTCATGGTTGTGCCTCTCCCAGTTTGAAATCTTGTAGCAGGCAGCCCTTCCAAATATTTTCTGCTGGAGAAATCCTATTCATCCATGTGCATTACACATTGACATTTACAACAGTTCTTTCCTCTTCTCCTTTGTTATAAATGCTGTGTCATAAATATGTTAGCATTAAATTGTATCATAATGTTTGTAACACTAGTTAATTTTTCTTCTTGAGAATAAGGGATTGTGCCTTACTCATGTTTAGGTGCTCATGGTTCATTCAGTAAGTGGAACATGATAACACTAAAATATGTTATTTCTCATATAATTGAATATTGTGAAATTATTTATGAGGGGGATCTGCAAAAAACAGATTTTTTAAATAAAAAATTATGTATTTATTCTTAATGTTTAAATTTCATTCACCTTCAAAGTACTCTCCACTTGATGCAATACATTTATTGAAACATTTTTTCCCACAGTTCTTAAACTTGGTTTCGATGCTTTTTAGCGCTTTTGCCATTTTTTGTTTCACCTCTTGCATATTGGTGGCGAAATGTTTCCCTTTGAGGACCTTCTATCATTTGGGAAAAAAAAAATGTAACTCAGAGTGAGATCCATTAAATAGGGAGAATGGGGAACACAGAGGTCATGCCATTTTTGGTCAGAAACTGCTGAATGCTCAACATGGTGTCAGCAGTGTGCTCATAAATAACCCATCATGAAATGGGCAAAGGTGTTGAGTTTTCAACAAAAATTCACTGAAGCCAAACACAGCCTCTTACAATAACACCAGCTGGTATACTGGTGCAGATGGTTCCTAAAACATTCACTTAGCAGGAGAAGACTGGACTACAAGCAGCCTGTCCTCCAGAAGATAATTCCTATTTTGGGGAACCTCATATGTATTTGGTTGGCCACAATGTTCAGTTTTTTTTTCTATATGATGACTTCATTGAAAACAATGTTGTTAGATTGTATTGTGACAGCTGTCATATCAGCATGCATTTAAAAATCTTATGAGAATTGGTGAATTTTTGTGCAGCCATTTTAAACATGAAGATGGAAGAAAATACACATTTTTGGTGTATTATGCTTTATTATTTCAGGAAAGGTAAAAATTCAACTGAAATGAAAAAAATAGATTTGTGAAGTGTATGGAGAAGGTGTTGTGACTGATCAAACATGTCAAAAGTGGTTTGCGAGGTTTCTTGGTTCTATTGACATTTTGGCCAAATAATTCTTTGCTATGGGGCTGTCTTATGCATTGCAAGATGTTTAGCAGCACCCCTGGTCTCTACCCACTAGAAACCAATAGCAGGAGATAGCTGACATACTCAAAATATTAAAATCAATAAAATTATCATTGAAAATGAAAATGAGTCTTTTTTTACGGAAAAAACATATGGACTTTTTTGTCAACCCAATACAACCTCCCCTTCTCATATCACTAAGATTTTGAAATATCTACAGAAATTTATCTACAAATTTCACCATTGTTTTTTATCCTGAAGTATCCATTGTGGTACCCAGGAGATATGAATGTGTAGCTATAATCATAAATAAAGCAACGTGGTGGCTGAACAAAAAGAAAGATCTGAGAAAGGATGAAGTTGAGGCAGTTGACTTTTAAAAAAATGTATGCTGGGGAAAAATATTTCCTGAAGAAAGGTATGATAATGGTTTGTTTAGAGCTGTTCAATAAGACATATTCTATGAGGTAAGTGACTCGTGAATTAATTCATCTAAGAATTATTTAATGAGATAACTCATTTCTTTTTGAGCACTGTTCTGTATTATGTCATGTGATATATGAACTCTGTGCCATGGGTAGCAAATGTCCATACTTCCTACAAACCATGAGGAAATAGGAGATAGCAACTTCTCGTAACAGAACTTTGAAACCTGCTAGTGTTAATAGACATTATATCACTATCCCTCCCTGCTACAAATGAAGTAGCCTTTATTTGAAGTCAACACTACCAAAGTAAAGCACCTCTTTCTTCCTTGGCAGAAAACTATGCTTATTCATATTTGCATTGCCATAGATATATTTCCTGTGCCTTTTCAGATACACAAACATTTACATGATGCCTGCTATTTAATGTGCACTCTTCTAGAACAAAGAGTGAAAATGGCTAAAGAGAGAGACAAAAACAAAATTCCTAGTCTCATGAAACTTACATTAAGCTAAAGAAACAGATCAAAAGTAAACATACTTTCAGACTCACTATGCTGGAAATTAAATAGGGTGGTGTTAGGATTGTGTGTGCATAGAAGGTCTCATATATCCACCTAGATGCACATACGAATACCATTGCCATTAAGGGCAACAAGGAAATGCATCAGTAAATAAGGAGTATGTTTTTCTCAGGAGATGTTTTGTTTGAAGACAGAGAAAACTAAATATGCATACTTATGTTAGGTAGAGAGGAAAGAAAAGTTGAAATATACAAAAAGAAATTGTAAAATCAGTATTCTCAGGAGTCAATGAGACATTCAGATACAAAGTACAATAGAAATAATGTTATTTGTACTGAAGCATGTATTCTTGTAAAGCTCTTCTTTATTGTTAACTAATCTAAATATTAATTATTCATATATTGGTTTAAATATTAATTATTAAAATTTTAAATTAGTCCACAGATTAGCTCAGATTCTATATTTCTAAGCATTAATATAACATCACTCTGTATTTTACAAATACTTCATGAAGGTGTAAAAGGACAAATGAATACATATGCAAACACATGTAATTGATCACTAACTATATATGGCATTGAACTTCCTTCCTTCCTTATAGAAACATTCCCGTCCTCTACTGACTTTCCTCACCTTACAATCTTAAAATTCATCTCAGTATCCAGTAGAGTTTTTGTTAGTGTTTGGTAAATAGTAAATACTTTTTTTAAAGATTTTTTTTAATTTTTATTTATTTTTAGAGAGAGAGGAAGTGAGGGAGAAAGAGAGGGAAAGAAACAGCAATGTATGGTTGCCTCTCACATGGCCCTCACGGGGACCTGGCCTGCAACCCAGGCATGTGCCCTGACTGGGAATCGAACCGGGACGCTTTGGTTCCCAGCCCACGCTCAATCCACTGAGCTACACCAGCCAGGGCGGTAAATAGTAAATACTTTTTAAAGTGAAAGGTAACCTACTCAATTTTACTTAAAAGACAAATTTGATGTTACAAACTCAGAAACTCATAAGATTTTAAACTAAAACTTTACCAAAATTTGAAATGTGTGAGTACCTAACTGGTAAAAGTAAATGTTCATACACATCATCAGATAAACCATGAAATAAGAGTCATGCAAAACCTAAATATATTAAGTACAAAATCAGTAATTTTGTTCTGATTTTCAAATGTTTTTTCATAGTGTTTTATCAGTATCGAAGGAGCGAGAGCACAGGGCTCTTAGTAAAATTACTATACCAACACTTTACAGAAATTTATATTGCCTGACTGTTCAAAAAAAGACAAAAGACATTGAAAACCAAATATGAAAATAAGACTTATGGTAAACAAATATTTTATGTAACTAGAAAAAATTTTAAAATATTTTACTCATTTATTTTTAGACAGAAGGGAAGGGAGGGAGAGAAACATCAATGTGTGGTTGCCTCTCATGTGGCCCCCACTGGGGACCTGGCCTGCAATGCAGGCATGTGCCCTGAGTGGGAATCAAACTGGAGACCCTTTGGTTCATAGCCTGCACTCAGTCCACTGAGCTACACCAGCCAGGGTATGTAACTAGAAATTTTGATTTGGCTTTTCATGGTATTGTGTGACTATCACTTATAAAAAATACTCCAATTCTGATCAAAGACATTAAAGAAATGGAATTTCAAGGTATTTGAGTAAGTCATGTAAAACATAGTTTTTAAACAATTACATGCCATACTGTTTGAAATATATTCCTTTAATGTCATTATGTCATGCATTAAATGTCATGCACCCTACTAAATGTCATAGATCATTTCGCTGTTGGATATCATTGTAACTTAGATATATATCAACAGCAGAGATACTCACAATGTGGCGCAGTTTTTCAAGTAATGCAGGCACATTCACACATTGCAATCAAGCACACACCTTCAACACATAAAGTTCAGAAACACTAATTCGCACTCCCCTCCCAACACTATGTGAGGTATTGATCCATAGATAGGAACTGAGCAGAAGAATGCGGACGCTTCATTATCCCTTACGGAGTAGGGAACATAAATGAATTGTATGAATACTCTGAAGAGAACATACAGCAACAATCCGTTTATAATTCTGAGGAGCCAAGGTTTTCCAGAAGCCTTTTTTTGTTGTTGTTGCTGTTTTTATGAGAACAAAAGGAAATATTTATTTGAAAGTTATATAGACTTAAGAGTAATGACTTAATGTCTTTGTTAAAATCCCAAAGTCCCTTCAAACACCCAAAAACACACACAGTCTTCCCTTCCCCCGCTTTGCCTAGTCTGGGGTACAGTATCTCAGGAAAATATATAGAAGTCCATGGCTCAGGTAGTCCCCAGTTCTTTCCAGTAATCTATGCTCACCTGGCAGGCCTCCAGCAGTTCCCAGCACCACCAGCCGTGTCACTGGGATCTCTGGCTCTTAATCCAAACCCACGTGGCACCTCATCATGGCCCAGTGACAGTCCTTTCACCCCGTCCTTCCCACAGTGTCTCTCCTGCATTCTTCCAAACTGCTAAGAGAGAGCTCTTGCATGGCTGCTACAGCTTGCTTTCCTGCTTCTTAAGCTATGTGGTAAAGGGCGCCCCCTCTCCACCCCAAAATAGCCTGGTTCCTCACAAGTCTACAGATACTAATTTCATGTTTTAAAAAATAAATGGTAATGTAATTATGATATGTCTTGGTGTGTATTACCCAAGTTTAAAAATAAGGAGAGAGCCTGGATGGTGTAGCTCAGCGGATTGAGCACAGGCTGGGAACCAGAGGGTCCCGGTTCGATTCCCAGTCAGGGCACATGCCTGGGCTGCGGGCCGGGTCCCCAGTGAGGGCCATGTGAGAGGCAACCATACATTGTTCTTTCTCCCTCCCTTCTCCTCTCTCTGAAAATAAATAAATAAAATATTTAAAAAAAAAAAAAAGGAGAGAATCTTTCAAGCAGCAAGAGAAAAGGAGAGAGTTACCTGTAAAGGAATTCCTATAAGACTGTCAGCTGATTTCTCAAAAGAGAACTTTCAGGCAAGAAGGGGCTGGAAACAAGTATACCAAGTCATGAAAGGCAAAGAGCTACATCTAAGAATACTCTATCCAACAAAACTTTCATTCATAATGGAAGGGCAGATAAAGTGCTTCTCAGATAAGGTCAAGTTCAAGGAGTTCATCATCACCCAGCCTTTAATATATGAAACGTTAAAGGGATTTATATAAGGCATGGAGGGGTATCAACAGGGGATTGGAAGCGGGGGAGAGGACGAAAAAGTACAGAGAATAAGTAGCATAAATGGTAAGTAGAAAACAGACAGGGGGAGGTTAAGAATAGTACAGGAAATATAGAAACCAAAGACCTTATGTGTACGACCCATGGACAAAAACTAAAGGATGGGGAATGGGGTTGGTGGGGTGGAGGGGAATAAAGGGGGGGAATGGGACAACTGTAATAGCATAATCAATAAAATATATTAAAAAAATAAATGGTGATGTGGTTTCCAGGGCAGGGTTGACTGTCATTGAGAGTGGAGGTTTTACACAGGAGAATCTCTGTCTTAAAGAGAAATAGCCCTTTCCCATTTCAAATATTTTCTTCTCCAGAAGGATGCTTAAAGGTTTTTAAATCCATCCACATGATATTGTGTTACCCAAATCCAGGTAATTGCCTGATAATATTAGGATGTCACTTAGACCTGAAAGATCAGGGTATCTCGAAGGTAATAAAGACATATTTTGGCCCGATTTGTAATGAGAAAAAAATACATAAGAACAAATCTAAAGGGAAAACCTAAAATTCTCAGGAGTGGGCAAGAATATAATTTATAGCCAAACGATTTAGAGTTTTAGGCAAATTCTGAAATCTGTAACTGGTCAAATTCTGCATCTTCATTTCATTATATGTAAATTGGGATCAAAGTAATTACATATCTGTAGTGTGAGGATATAAAAAGAATATGCATTGAAAACAATGACTGGGATGGTAAATTCTCAAGAACTGAACTTAAATGTTATTACAAATCATTACTTTTATTACTATTATCATCAATACTTTTTCATACTTATATTCCAATGAAGATCACTTTTTATTTGTGTTTAATTATTTTTTAAAATTTTATTTATTTTATTTTTAGACAGGCAGGAAGAGAGGGAGAGAAACATAAATGTGTGGTTGCCTCTCATGTGCCCTGCCCCAGGGAACCTGACCCTCATCCCAGGCATGTGCCTGATTGGGAATCAAACCAGAGGCCCTATGGTTTGCAGGCCAGTGCTCAATCCACTGAGCCATACCAGCCAGGGCTGTGTTTATCATTATAAAAACATAGGATAGATATGCTCTTCAAGAATAATTTTAGCTATCATATTCAATAAGTATTAGATTAATGAGTAATTCTATCCAATATGTTTCTAGTCTAGACTTCTCACTACACATTTAAGTGAAGCCCTGAGACTGCAGTGACACACCTCTGAGTCAAAGGACACCATTCATTGTTAGCATTCCCAAAAATCTAGAGAGAGGCGAGGAGAGGGTAATCTTCAGCAGAAATAAACAATCCTGCTGATACCTTGGTTTAAGTATTCTGGAATTCAGAATTATGAGAGAATATATTTCTGTTGTTTTAAACCACCAAGTTTATGGTGATTTGTAATTGCAAGCCCAAATTAATGCACATAATGTGAAAATACCTGATATTCTCCCACCAGTAACTGCAATCCTGTTCATTCTTTCATCCTATGCTTCGTCTTTCATAATTTGTATGTATTATGTATTCAAGTTCATTTTCCCCTTTTGTAAGCATCTTCTCTGCTAATAATTCCATCTATAAAATTTTCTATTTAGGAGGTATTTTTAACTCTCAATTTTATTATTTTCATTACATTTATTCTGGTGACATTGGTTAAAAAAATTATATAGGTTTCAAGTGTTGAATTTTGTAATGTATTATATGTATATCCCATTGTGTACTTACCTATATCAAAATAAAAAGTTTCTAAAAGAGAAAAAGAAACAACCAAGAAAACAAAGAGGCAGCCAACTGAGTGGAAGAAATTTGCAAACAACACCTTCTATAAGGAGTTAATATGCAAAATATATAGAGAGCTCATATACCTCAACAACAGAAAACAAACAATCCAATTAAAAAGCGGGCAGAGGACCGAAACATATACTTCTCCTAAGAAGACAGGCAAATGGCCAACAGAAGCATGAAAACATGCTCAACTTCACGGGCTCTTAGGGAAATGCAAGTCAAACTACAAGGAGATACCTTTCCCACCAGTTAGAATGGCTACCATCAACAAGACACATGATAACAAGTATTGGAGAGGTTGTGGAGAAAAAGGAAGCTTCATTCACTGCTGGTGGGAGTATAAATTGGTACAGTCACTATGGAAGACAGTATGGAGGTTCCTCAAAATAATAACAATAGAATTACCATAAGACAGAGCAACCCCTCTCTGGTTATCTAGCTGAAAAACTTCAAAACCTATATTCATGAAGATGAATGCACCTCTATGTTCATGGCAGCATTATTCACACTGGTCAAGACAATGAAACAACGGAAGTGTCCTTCAGTAGAGGATTGGATAAAGAAGATGTGGTATGCATACACAACAGAATACTACTCGGCCACAAGGAAAGGTGAAATACTGCCATTTTCAACAACATAGACAGATCCTGAGAATATCACAATAAGTTAAATAAGACAGAAAGAAAAAGTCAAGAACCATATATGATTTTACTCATATGTGCAATACAAAACTGAAAGCAACAGATTAACACAACAAAAAATTGTAGACACAGACAATAGCATGGTGGTAACCACAGGGAAAGGGAGATGGGGGTAGGAGAGTAGTAAGGATAAAAAGGGTCAAATATATGTTGATGGGAGGCATTTTTAATATAAAATGTTTCATTCCTTTTTTAAAAATCTTTCTTTTTTCCTCATGTTACTTCATTAAATACATGACCGAGTTAGAATAGGTGTCCTTATGTTCTGTGTACTAACTCCAGCATATCTGTCATTAGTTAGGATGTTTCTATTGACTGTTGGTTTTGGGTAGTATATTACCATGTCTTTGAATGTATAATAAATTATTATTGGATTCTATGCATTACGACTATCATATTGATGAGACTGAATTTTTTAAATTAAATTTATTGGGATGACATTGGTTAATAAGATCATATAGGTTTCAGTATACATTTCTATGATACATGATCTGTATATTGTATTGGGTGCCCACCACCCAAAATCAAACCATATTTTGCCCCTATATATGAGGCCTCCTTAACTCCCCCAACCCTTACCCGCTTCCCTCTGGTAACTGCCATACTGTTGTCTGTGAGATGAGACTGAATTTTGTTATATTCATTTAAAGACTATTGGATGCTGTCCTCACTCTCTGTATTTGATGGTGAAGTTAAATCCATCAATATTTCTAATTTTTATTAAGGTGGATTTAGTGTGGTCTTTATTCAGAGGTTAGTTTACTGCTGGTACTACTATTGAGGTGTCTCCTGAATACCCCTGTGTTATCTGGATTTTGCCTCTGGTTGAATAAAACTCAAAGGGAATTAATTAACTTACAACTCTCAAATTTCAGGAACTTTCATCCAATGTAATTATTGCTTGGTGACCATCAAAATCCTTAAAAGGGTTACTTACATCTTGCATAGGATGTTTCATAATCATAATATCCTAAAATTCAAGCTTAGACCTCTTCAAACTCATGCATTTCTTTATAAAGGTACTGTGCTCTACTTAAATTCCCTTCCATGCTTGGGTGCCTTATCACGGTTCCGAAAGTATATTCAGGCAAAAATCTAAGGCTAATCATAGAGCTTACTTTATTTATTTCCCTTTACTTAATGATAACAAACCAGTAGTGCCTACATCCAATGTCTGGAAGCAGATGGATGAAGTATTTTGTCTGGTTTTCTGATGTTAATAATAAGATGAATATCCAGTCCCATTTACTCTATCAATACCAAAAGTAGACATTTTGAAAAAATGTATATAGGGTATATAAGCATATGAAAATAATGTAATATCCTGTAATAAATAGTGAAAGTACAATACCTCATTTTTCATATACTGTACTTATACAGTACTAAAACAATTGTCAGAGTCAAACCTTCTGTTTCACTCATCCATGAGACAATGCATATTCTTTTTTTAATAATTACTTTATTGTTTTTCAATTACAGTTGTCTGCATCCTCTCCCCTCCCCTCCCCCCACCCCCTCCAACCCCACCTCCTTTCCCTGTCTCTCTCCTCCCCCCTTGGTTCTGTCCATGTGTCCTCTATAGTGGTTCCTGAAGACCCTTCTCCCTATTGTCCCCTCCCCCCTCCCCTCTGGCCACTGTCAGTCTGTTGTTAATTTCAATGTCTCTGGTTATGTTTTTCTTGCTTTTTTCTATTCTTGTTCTTGAAGAGCACCGCTGAGCTCATTGTGCATCCAGAAGTTGTGGCTGGCTGTCTTCACATTCTCAGACATACTGTTATATTTACAGGCAGGAGATACTATAATTTTAAAACTCTTATTTGCACAATCTTTATTCACATGGGTTTTACCTCTACAAGAGGTAAAATGATAGGAGTTTGTATCAAGTCATGATCTGTTCTTTAGCTCTTGGAGCTACTTTCTAATATCCTGTTTAATTTTTGGTCAGCTACCAAAGTCTGGTTTCTTATCTGAATAATTTTCTCCAACACACCGAGATGTATGAACATTAATTAAATACATGGTTTACAGAAAGTAATTATTTGATATATATTATACTTTAAGGTCTTGGTTTTAACCACCATACCCTAAAGGAGGGAGTTTATTACAAGGTTAAAAACATGGCTTTTTTAGTAGTGCTGGCTAGGTAAAGATACTAACTTGTCACTTCTTGGGTACATGGCCTATGTCATCAGAAAATTAATTGGAACTCTTTATCATTAGTATTCTCAGCTTTAGGATGAAATTTAAAAAGGTGTTTAAAGCAGTATTTGTAAGAAATGAATAAGAAATGACTTCCTGAAGTAGCTCATGTAGTGAATGATCCACAGGTAAATAAGCAAAAGTTAGCTACAATTTTAATTATAGACAGAGTAATTTCTGTCCCGTTCCATATACAGCTGATCTTTGAACAACACGGGTTTGAACTACACAGGTCCACTTACACGTATATATTTTTTTTTCGATAAATGTACAGTCAATCCTCCATATCTCATGGTTTCACATCTGCAGATTCAACAAATCACAGTATTTTTGATTTATCAGTGGGAATTTGCAGATGTGGGTGGTCAACTGTATGCATTGTTCTACACCACTGTATATAAGGCACTTGAGCATCTATGAACTTTGGTATTTTGGGGATGTCCTGGAATAAATTACCCGCAGATCCCCTAGAGACAAATGTAGTTAAGTTTTTGGAGAATCAGAAGTTAAATGTGGTTTTCAACTTCTCGGGGCTCGGTGCCCCCACTTTGTTCTGTTCAAGGGTTAACTGTAATATAAATGCAATTGACTCAAAATCTGTCATTTGTTCTCTAATTATATTGATTGATTCCAAGCATGGTAAATAGATAATTGGAAGATGGAAACAGAAGACTTTTAAATTTAAAAAAAAATAGCCAATACATAACATGAATAAGTATATCAAAAATTAATAATATTAGTACATTTAAAATTTGGTTCCATTAGCAAATACTATTTTTAAATAATAACTAAGTTATGCTTAAGCATAGTGCTTAGTTAGTGTGACACTTTGAAGGGATTTTTATTGCAAAGTACATACAATACAACATTAACTGTCTACATATATTTATAGACATTCATGATTAGTGTTCTACTAATTTTGCATATAATATTTTTCAAATTGTTTTTAATCATTTTAAAAATAATCCCCAAATTATATATGCTCGAGTAAAGGAAGAAAATGATGTGTGTGCATGCATGCACATGGGCATAGAGACAAAGATTAGATAGGTCAATATGCCTATCTATTTCTTTTAACAGATTTAATGAATTACAAATTTGGTCTAATAGCCTCATTATTTTATTTTTATTTGCAAAATAATAACATTTGGGTGATTATATGTCTTTGCCAGCATCCAAAATAGATTTTACATAGCTAGTTATTCCAGTATCGTCAAAAGCAAATGAGAATTTTAAGTTCAGTGACTCAGTCATTAATGGCCTTGTCCCCATAAAACCAAAACTAAGTGAGCAGTTTTAATTATTCAGGACTACGAATAAGTATTTAATGAAAAATGCCCTCTGAACTTTGTTCTAACTGCCACTGTAAAATGATTCCCATTAGAAGTTTGACTACAAGGGAAATCAAGAATGAAAATCAATTATAATTATGTTTAACATTATTTTACAATAAAATGCTTTTATATAAAAAATTTACATAATGAAAATAAATTATTTCCAATTATACTTAAATAATTACTGCTATTGTTCATGTACTACATTATAGAAACAACATTGCCTTGCAATCATACTCAGTTGAAAATCCTTTTAAAGCTACAATTTAAAAGAGAAGTAAAACAATGTTGAGATTGAAAGATTTCTCATGCTATTACCTTTTTAGCAATCATCTGCTATTTCAATTACTGTGTGTTTGTTGCTAAACTGCATAATACAATGTTATTATTTTAAAACTATATCATTCCAGAAAGGAAATTTATTTGTTATCAAATAATAAATTAAGAAGTATCATGACCATTTGCTGATTGGAAAATCTGACATCATATACTAAGTCAGACCAATAATATTTTCTTTACCTTAGTTTAACTTTTGTTTTTGTTCAAGGGATTATCATTGTTATTATTATCTTTACAATTAGTTTTTTCCACAGTGATTTCTGTTAACATCTTATCAAATTAAAGGAAGTAACATTATAAAGCATTAAGTACAATATAAATGATATTAAAAACTGAGTTCTTAATCACTTAAATTGTATTTTATACCCATGAATACAGCAGAGTAATTCAGATCACATTGTTTTTGAAGGTCATGAAACATTGAGTGATTCAGTATTAGAATATATCTAATATTACAGCTTCTTTTTATGAATATCAGTTTAATAAAATACAAGGAAAATACCGTAATTTTTTAAAATATGAGCTAAGTATTGCTACTATATAAATATATGTAATAAAACAGTTTAACTACTAAGTTACTTCTGTGTCTTTCTACAATATTATATATTAGTTACTGATATCACTTGCACTTTTGCATTAAAAATACATTTGGTTTACATGTGAGTAATTCACTGTGACTAAGTATATTTAAAAATTCTTATTAAACTTTATAAACATTCATGCAAAATATTCTGACTTGTGCATGCTGAGCAGTGAATATTAATAGGTAGTCTACTAACACAGAAACAAGGGGCTATGATAAAATATCTGCAACTTTTTTTTAATAATTACTTTATTGTTCAATTACATTTATTTGAATCCTCTCCCCTCCCCTCCTCCCTTCCCCTCCAACCCCACACCCCCCCAGCCTCCCTCCGCCCCCTTATTTCTGTCCATGTGTCCTCTACAGTGATTCCTGAAAACCCTTCTCCCCATTGTCTCCTCCCCCCTCCCCCCTGGCTATTGTTACACTGTTCTTAATTAATCTTTGACAAAGGGGGCAGAAGCATAAAACGGAATAAAAATAACCTCTTCAACAAATGGTGTTGGGAAACCTGGATGGCTACCTGCAAAAAAATGAAACTCGAGCACCGACTTACACCATACACAAAAATAAATTCAAGATGGATAAAAGACTTAAATGTAACTCATGACACCATAAAAATATCTGCAACTTTTAGGACAGTACATTTCATACAGTAATGGTTCAATAAATAATTTTTAAAGTTAATATGGTCTTAAGTTATAGCAACTCCAGTTTCATGAGAATATATTATTTATTTATAAAAAGATTAAATCTTCCTAAGAAACATTTTATATTAAAGTTGCATTTCTATGTAGTTAGTATATAATACTAGAATTTGAGTTTTAAATTTGAAGGCAAAGCTTTTAAAATACATTTAAAGGATTTGTCTCAAATTGAATGGAAATATTTTATTTATTTAGTTGATTAGTGTGACAATGTGACTGCTTTATCTTTATGATTATCATGTTTGCCAGAACACAATCAATTTGTAATAAATGCTTTAAATGTAATAGTTCTTTTTTATTTATGCACATCCTTGCTCATTCTTTAAATGATTTAATACACATGGTTATTTATTTAGTCAGTCTTTATATCAGATTTAATGCGCTACAATTTTCCTATCATAATGAAAGCCTTCAACATCAGAAGTGCCTATATATAATGTAGAGACAGATAGTACAGCAAACCTCTCCTGGATGTGCCTAAGAATGATATGTTGTCTCCAATAAGTATGCATCAAATTCATGAATATATTTTATAGCAAATAGTTTCACAATAAGAAAAGAATAGTCTACATTTATATAAAAATATTAAAAAGCACTGGATTGTTAACAAGAGTCACAAGTAATTAAAATCCATTCCCCCCAGAAGGAATGATTTGTTGCACATAAGCTCCCAGACAGTGGTCAAGGCTTTTTCCCTCTTAAATCTGTAATCCAGAGTAGTGCTAAAATGATAGATGTATTTAAGTGACATTTTGTTGCAGTCATTCAATCTTTCTTGGAGCCGTATACATCTATATTTCAAGTTTCTTACATTTAGAGAGAATAAAGTAATTAATATTTTAGTAAAAATTTTTCTTTACTAAATATTTTCCTTGAATATTGCATTTTGATATAATAAGTCCTATAAACTAGTGAATTTAGGTGAGCTACACTTTTTGGAATGAATCAATAAGCTGTTTGTAAACAGCTATACATTTAAGTAATTTTGTATGTGTTTTTCTTATTACTTATTTATTTTTTAATTTTTATTATTGTTCAATCACAGCTGTCTCCATTTTCCCTCCACTATGCCCCCCCCAACCCATCCCCACCTCCCACCCTCAAACCCACCTGCTTTGGTTTTGTCCATGTGTGCTTTATACGTGTTCCTTGATGGCCCTTCCTCTACTTTCCCCCAGTATCCTTCTCCCCACTCCGTTCTGAAGAGCATTATGCTAAGTGAAATAACCCAGGTGGTGACAGACAAATACCATATGATCTCACCTATAAGTGGAACCTAATCAACAAAACAAACAAGCAACCAAAATATAACCAGAAACATTGAAATAAAGAACAAACTGACTGTGTGTTTTTCTTACATTATCACTCCCATTATATTTATCTGTATGTATACATATCCTATATCTACATGTCTATACAATATCTATATCTATCTATATCATCTATAGCTATAGCTCTCTATCTTAATGAGTGGTGCAGAATTGCACACAAATAGCCCCTAGGAAAATTACTGCTCATGTATCTTGAGTACCAGCCCTCCCCTCTTTATTTCCACACACACCGGTTGCGAGGCATGGGCACAAGCACATGCACATGTCTCATATATGAGCTTCTTTCTATATTTCCAAATGGAAAGCTTCTGTTTTTAATATTAGAATCTAATCAGATATACACATGCAAATATTTCCCAATAGGAGACATCTAGTTTTATAAAAAGTTTCACAATTCAAAACAATGTCAGGAGTCCTTACTCCCTAAATTCCAGGATCTCTGTCTGACAACATTTTTTTCAGTCTCTGATGTGTATATATTTTAGTGATCCTTATCTTTCTGGCTAAATTAACTAAACATACAATGGTGATGGAAAATTAAATAATATTGAAAGATTCATACTTAAAAACTTGACAAGCATCAAATAACAGACACCAAGCCCATGTATGGTTACACATTATATGGAGAGGAACAAAGACAGTTCATTAAATAGGACCGACATTAATTATGCTTAGTCTGCTATACGACTTCTCAGACATGGCCTGAGCAGTGTGACGAACATCAGCTCTTTGGGATATTTCTGGGAATACAGTCACCTTAACACACTTAAATGCTCATTCATTTCCATTTTGAGAGCTCTCTTAACTAGTACCGATTTCAGAATCTTATTTATTAGGAACTTTCTTTTCTTTGAATAAGGACCTTTCTTTGGAGATTAGTCTTCATTATTCTCAGCTATAAGAGCTTTATCACATTATACCAGCCCTCATTTTATGTGCTTATGCCTTTCACCTTTATATATGTATCAAATATTGGCCTCAGGTTGTGTTCTATTTGACATTTCTTTATGATGAATGACCTCAGAATCC